>SNVD02013047.1:0-76645 GCA_013180625.2 Boswellia sacra
ACTCATTCTGTGGTTTCTCAATCTACTGCCCAACGTTATTAGTTTTTGTTGGGGGTGTCCAGCCATGAACAATGCTCGTCCATACTCTTTCATCAATTGATTTGATGAAAGCTTTCATCTTGACTTTCCAATAAGCATAGTTTGCATCTTCAAGTAACGGTGGTTGAGTGACCGATCATCGTGCCTGAAATCCTTCCATACCTGTAAAAAAAAATCTGATCTACACTAGTTTGTCAGTGTACCTGCTCTGATACCAATTGTTGGGTTTTGTAGCGTATGAAAGTTACAAATAATATAACAGAAAACTGTAATGTAAATCGGAACAAGATTTTTATGTGGTTCGGTTATAACCAACCTACATCCACGGGCAACAAGAGTTGCAATCCACTATGTGTGTTTACACTCAACTTAGGACTCTTTACAGTGGTAGACACCCGCTCAATCACTAACCTAATCTATGTAAATTTGATCAACCCCGATCACAACTATAGTCATTCACACACTCTTCTGATATTACTCTTTTTTTGTCACGATTATCTTACCAACACACTGTTAAGAATAACATAACACCTGTAACTGCTATAGACCTGTAACTAGTATATACACATGTGATTACTCAACTCCCTTAAGCTCACACGATCTATAACAATTAACCAAATCCTAAAGCTTTATACAAGACATAAGAAACAAATAAAAACGCACTCAAACTTGCTCTTGATTGCTCTCTCTCAATTTGCGTTGAATGCCTTGAATTTTTCTCTACCAAAAGCTATGAAGATAGCTTTATATAGTATTTAATATGAATTGTAATCCTTGTCAAAATCCTGTAGAATCTCAATAAAACTCATAAGAAAAGTTTGGATAACAATCAAACATTATAGGAAGTGATAATATACTTCTCCTAAGTAAACTAGAATACTTAAATAATATCCTAATCTAATAAGGGATAATTAATAAAACTTCCTATTCAACTAGGATTCCAAATCCAAACTTATTCCTATTCAACTAGAATACCATAAAACTTATTCTTATTTAACTAGGATACCATATCAAGAATTATCCTATTTTAATTAAAATTCTCCTAAGACAAAACATCTATATAAAATAAATGAGATTAGAAAAATATCCATATTTAATACTTTTATCACATGATGACAAAATACTCATGTGCAATGCACATGCACGTCTAGAACTAACAGGTTTGTCATCGTTGTTTTTCTTCCTAGCACTTCTATGTTTTATTTTTTCAAGGGAAAGATAGTTATAAAGTGGACTAGATCTAGATGAGCACTAAAAAAGCCAAGAAAAAAAACTATATTTTCCAAGACAAAGACTGTTGATACAAAAATCATGGACATACACTTTTTCTAGAGTGAATGAAAAAAAAAAAGAAAAGAGAACTCTTTGAAATTCCTTTTGCAATTGAAGTTCACAAGAATGCATAGAATTGAAGTCTATGCCATGAACTAGAATTTGATTGTAATGCAACGATGTATAGACATATTGTGGTACATATATAAAAGCTATAAATGCAAATACAAAATTTGTGAATATTATAAAAAGAGTTGTTTCAAACGGTAAAAATTGTAAATTTGTAATCATTCATATAAAAATTATAAACAAATATATAAAAGATGATTATTTGTTTAAACTTCTAACTTTTTTTATTTTTTACAAATTTTATTTACGTATTATATATTTTATATATTTATTTACAATTTTTAATCCCATAAACTACATCAATGTTATCTTCTTTCTTACAAAGAATCCTATTGTTTGTCTTTTCCTTTAAAACCCAAAAAATAGCTAAAACAATTTTCAAGCAGTCTTTGCCATTTCCCTTTAGCAAATGAGTTCTTTGAATAGACAATGATTAACGAACTACAAGAGGTTGAATCCCTAAGCTGTGGCTTCCAAGCTGGCATTATCATTTACAATTAGGGCTTGACTGGGAGGCCGGACTAGATGCTGCATGGGACACACACAGGAAAGTTTAATAAAAAATTGTGTCAATCCTGCGTTCATGAAGCCTCCGAGAGAATGAGAATATGGGATTAATTAATTAGTCCCACTCTCCTCGATGGAGCACAATAATTAGTAAGAAACTATCTCCTTTAACATTTGCTAGAAGTAATTATGTTCGTTAAAAAAAGTGAATATAATAGTTCAAATTAAAAAAAAGTAGGTTTTGTATTTTTTCAAGATAGTAAAAATGGAATTCTTGAGATTGAAGATGAGGACAATTTGTTTCAAGGGAATTAAGAGAAAAATTCACCCATCGTGTCGAAGAGGTTCCTTTTATATCATACATGCGTTTAATAGTGACTCATAAATTTATGAGAGAGAAAACACTTTAGATATTTGAATATTTATAATTTACTTGATAAAACTTAAGGTAAGAGAATCTATTAAAAAATAATAAAATTATATCTAGATTAGAGGTGGCAATTTGCCCCGCGGGTCCGGGGTCCCGGTGTGCCCCGCCGGGTTTGGGGCGGGGCAAGACCCGTCACAACAGTATTTTGGGGCGGGTCTAGGGCAAACAAATTTTGCCCCGGCCAGGGCGGGTCCGGGTCCGGGGCAAGGCTCTTGGACCCGTTGACCCGCCCCGCCCCGCAAGATAAAGGGGTGCATTTGTTATATTTTAAACTATTAGGACTATCAAATAATTTTTTAGGTTATATTTGTTAAATTTTTCATATATATGAATTCTTAATAATTTTACAAATAATAAAAATACTTTAATAAAAGTTATATTTTACTTAATAATTAACATCTTTAACATCAATTTGATCATGTTATAATGACAAATAAAATATTTTGTATTTTATGGTAATTAAATTTGTATAATATATACAATCCTTATATATATTATTAAGTACTATTTGAATTATTACAATATTAATAATATTATTTTCAAAATGTATACCTTTCATATAATTGATATATTATTTTATAAATATGTAAATAGAAAATGATGAAAACAATTTTATAACCTTAAATATATGATTTATCGTAATTTAAATTAATTACTTAGATTATTAATGTTTCATAAATATATATAATGTTAATTAATTGGCATATGTCAATCATATTTTACTATTATTAGATTGAAATTAAATCAACATACTATTAAAAAATTATTTAATTGTATTATCAATTATTTGAAAAATTGTCAATTAACTAATTTACAAGCAATAATACGCATTTTACATTATTTATAATAGTGTATGTAATATTATTACTAATAAAATCAAATGGTAATTAATGATAATTAAATATTTGTATTTTATAGTAACTAAATTTGGATAATATATACAATCTTGATATAGATTACTAAGTAATAATTAAATTATTACAATATTAACAATATTATTTTTAAAATGTATACTTTTAATATAATCAATATATTATTTTCTATATATGTAAATAAAAATATAATAAAAATAATATTAGAACCTTTAATATATGATTTATCGTAATTTGAATTAATTAATTAAATTGTTAATATTTTATAAATATATATAATGTTAATTAATTGGTATATATCAATCATATTATTACCATTACTATATTAAAATTAAATCAACATGCTAGTGAAAAATTACTTAATTATATTATCAACTATTTAAAAAATTATTAATTAACTAGTTTACAATCAATAATACACTTTTAATATTATTTCTAATAGAGTATGTAACATTATTACTAATAAAATCAAATGATAATTAAATATTTATATTTTATAATAATTAAATTTGTGTAATATATACAATATTACAATCTTGATAGAGATTACTAAATACTAATTAAATTATTACAATATTATCAAGATTATTTTGAAAATATATACTTTTAATATAACCAATATATTATTTTCTAAATATATAAACAAAAAATGATAAAAATAATCTTATAACCTTAAATATATGATTTATCGTAATTGAAATTAATTAATTAAATTATTAATATTTTATAAATATTTATAATGTTAACTAATTGACATATGAATATGCCAATCATATTATTACTATTATTATATTGAAATTAAATCAACATGCTATTTAATTATATTACCAACTATTTGAAAATTTGTCAATTAATTAGTTTATAAGCAATAATATACTTTTAACATCATTTCTAATAGAATATGTAACATTATTACTAATAAAATTAAATAATAATATACAAACATTTTGATTTTAGTTTGAAGATATATTATTTTTATGATTGTTAAAAAATGATCATAATTATAAATAATATGATGAAAAATTGAGAATGAAGTTATTTGTAAATATGTAAATATTATATGGGGATAAGATTGCAAAAAGTATAAATTTTATACTTTATAGGGATGTAATTGTAAAAATATAAATGTCCCGCTACGAGGCAATGGGGCGGGGCAAAAATTAGTTGAACAGGGCGGGGATGGGTACCGGCCGCCCCGGACCCGCCCCGCCCCATTGCCATCCCTAATCTAGATAGAAGGATATTAGAATTATATGTGCTCAAAATTATAATTTATAAAGAGTATTAATTTTCTTTGAACTTACTGTCAACAAACAAGTAGATTTTCTTTCAAAATTTCTATTTGTAATTGTTCAAAGAAGATTATTTTATAATATATATTTTTTTTTGTTGAAAAAGACTATAAACAAATGAAATAAAATAAAAGTCTCTCACACATAATTTTTTAATGATATTTAATTGTATTAAAAATTATAAAAAGATTTAGTTATTATCGTTCATCAAGATTTTCAAATTTATATTCTTCTAGTACCAATTAATTAATTTTTTAAGACTATAAAAGAAAACATAAAAATAAACATATAATTTATGTCAAACTAAATAAATAAGAATTAAAAAATCCAAAATTCTATAATTGAATAAAAAAGTAACAATTAATTATATTAATATATAAGTTTATATTGTTGTATGGATGAAAGGTTTTTATACGTGAAAGAAATGAGAAAATGAAAGATAATTTAAAACTTGAAATTAATTAAGTTTTTTTTTAAAAAAAGGTATAAGAGTCATTATATAAAATAAGGGGACCAGCATAAATTTTTCAAATTTCATAAGGGCTTCAACCCCCTTGGGTCCCTATGTAGGTTCACCACTACATACGTTATAAAATCTTTGATCATATTATAAGATAATCTATATATATATATATATATATATATTATAATTTGATTGTATGAGTATTACTACTCATATTTAAATAATCATTGTTAGAGGTGAAGACATGACCAATTTTTTGTATCACTTCTCAGTTTGAATGGATGTTTAAAATAGGCAATTAAACCGTCCTTTATCTTGAGTGGGTGGGTTTGCATTAATGCTAAAGTTTCTTAATTCTTCTATAGTGCGGTGCCTAACAAACTTTCGAATTTAATATGCTGCCTAGAAAGTTTAGGAGTCTCTAGTTGGGTAGGCTACATTTATCACATTTAAGATGCTTGTAAAATATGGCAAAGCATTAACGCGAGGAAATGAGAAAGTGCCATTGTGAATTCCTTTTCCATAATTTCTTGTCATGATAGTCTGGTTAAGGAAGGGTCAGTGTAATCAATATTATATAGATTAATCATTAAAGAATGTTATATTTATAATCTAAAATTTTAAAAAAATAATAAAAAAATAAAAAAATTAAATCTCTAATAAAATTTTATCAATTTAAGTCGTAAAAAAAGTTTAATTATAAATAAATTATAACTCTAATACTATTTTTAATTATGATATTTTACCGTTATTTTATTGTTATTAGCATCTAATTATTATTGACTCATCGTCAAGTGATTGATGAGATTTTTGCTTTGGTTCGCAGTAGGCTCTTAACCTTGGAGGCTAAGTATGTGATCAGTCCTCAACTTCGTGACATATGGGGCGTACACTGTTAGTTTATTTCTTGGATTTTGTCTATTTGTTTGGGCCACTGTACCCCTTCGTCTTTGTTGTTTTATTGAAGACAGTTTGTTGTGGTTGGTTTTGGGCCAGTGCGTCATGTTCTGTTTTGTTTGGGACTCTAAGCTTTACTTTATGTTTGTTTTGTTTTGTTTTGTTTTGTTTTGAAGCCTTTGGATTTTATTATTTCTTTTTAGACTGATAAATACTAGGTACTCTTCTTGAGATATGTCCCTCGTATTCTTTACTTTTGTTTTTTTAATATAAATAATAATTTTTTCTAAAAAAAATCTAATCATTATTTATTTTTAATATAAATGAGATGATATTATGATAATCACTGGTTGCGATATCATGATCTATTATTGACTCATGGGATGCTTGATTATTCCTCAATTGTATCAGCCAATCACTTCATAATCAGGAATAATTAAAGTAGAAAAAAATGAATTGTCATCCATGGACCGATGAAACCGAAAAGACGAGAATAATTTGAAGTTGCAGAAAGTGACCCACAAACAGAACAGAGTGCTTTTACTTGGCGCCCCTAGGCTCCAACTGTTCAATACCTTTTCAACCAAGCTTTTCTTCTTCGGCTTTTTCTTTTTCTAATGACAAGACCTTGTACATTATCTATGCCAATTCCCAAAGCCTGTAAAACGTGTTCTTGTTATACAATTTTAAAAGTTAACCAAATACAAGAACTATGTTGGGACCCCTACTGCCAAATTTAATATCTAACGTCAATTTGTTTATCCATCCATATCTGAAAATCATAGTTAAATGAAGCTATCGTTATCAAATGCTATAATTCCATATGTTCCTTTACCATATTCTCCGTAACTAATATAATCTTTCATACTTGAATAATATCTACATTGTTAGACAAATAAAATCGACAATATCACTAGTCGTGGTTATCAATAAAAACCAAAGAAAAATAATATAAGTGAATCAAACTATTTTTTTTTGGAATTTATGGAAGTCCAATTTTAACTCTTACTTGTTAACTTAAACTGACTGATAGTGGTAAAAAGGATAGTTTTAAAAAAGAATGGATGTTTTAAAATAGGGGGTGATTGATAAAAATTACAAACATTAGCGTTGTTGGTCACTTAGAGAAAAAAGGAGGGTAGTTTTGGATTTAGCAATCTTTTTTAGGCGAGCCAGGAAAGACCCACCCTTGAAGGGACAGGAGAGCAGACCCTTTGGCCTCTGGCTTTGAGTAGTCGCCAACGCCGAGAGGGGCCCATCGAAAAGGCAAGGCCATCAATCTTCTGCTTTTATGATGATTTCCCAAATTACGCACAACTGGACAAACGACCTTCAATTTAAGGACAAAGATTTGTTTGATTATGATGATGCGATCACCATCAAAAACATGACAAGTGTAGTTCAGAGATTCGCCAAACCATGTGCAACATGCACTTGTAATTTCTACTCATTTGTTAATGGCAAATGGCCGGGCCTGTAAAATCACAGGAAACTCTATCGCAAAGGCTAACTAATTTTATTAAATTTTTCATTACTACCCTTACAATAGAAATGTAAATTTATATATTGCCTGCCAGCACTGCACAAATATAATACTAAGTTAATTGGTCAAGTTGACTTTAACTGTATTGTGTCATATTCGTATTTGTATTTAATAATTGCGATGTACTTGGATCGAGAGTAGTCAACTTGTGAATCCCTATAATGACAGTTCAATATATCACGTAAATCCTTTTGTAATAACATTAATCGATCAATAACACAAAATAGGTATTTGCATATAATTATTATATTAACAGATAAGTTAAACTAACACAAAATTATGCAGATTATTATTTGTTAAGTTTTGACACGGCGTGTAGATAATCTGATTGTCACCCCTGCTTTACAATATAATGATGCCACTAGAAAAATTAGATGGCAAGTGAAAGGCATCCACCAAATCAAACAGATTTGAGGGGAGGTCGTTTGATTGCTTTGTAAAACCTCAGGGAGGTAAGTGTCAAACCCCATTATTTTTTGTGAAACAGAATAATTAGTTAATGCAAAGTTAAAGCTAAATAGTCGTGGTTTTAGAAAATTTAAAATGAATTGATGGAACTAAGAGAGTAACAGTAGCCAGTCACCAGAAAGCAACAGAGAAGACTGAGAGACAAGAGACTCTCTTCAGATTCTGACAAAGAGAGACTTAGATAAAGTTTGTGTTTGTGTTTGTGTTTGTGTCTGAGAGAAGAAGATGAGTGGTGGTGGAAGTGAAGAAGGGGAGACGTTAGAGTTCACACCAACATGGGTGGTGGCCGCTGTCTGCACTGTCATCGTTGCCATTTCTCTGGGTGTTGAAAGACTGCTTCACTTTCTCGGAAAGTATCTCAAAAGGAAAGGCCAGAAACCTCTCTTTGAAGCTCTTCAGAAAGTTAAAGAAGGTCTTCACCAATACCCTTCTTCCCTTTTTGCTTCTGCATTTCTTCAACATCATTTCATTTATATCTATACTGTTTAGGAGGCAAACTTACCTGGGTTACAATTTTTTTAATAAAAAATAAAAACTTGGAAGCAAATCTTCTCTCCGTATATAAACATGATTTGATGGGAAAAACAAAAATTCTCTTTTTATTAGTATTTATATATGCGGCTGTCAAACGTTTAAGTTGAGAAAAATGCTTTTTTTCTTTAAATTTTCTTATTCCCTTTAAGGAAAGGAAAAAGCAAATAACGGGAGCGGAAATTTGCTTTTGAAGGATGTGTCTGCGTGTGGATATTAAAGGAAAATTGATTTTTTTGTTGAAAGAAGATAAAAAAGAGGTGGTGACTTGTGAAATTTGGGAATTTGTGGTGCAGAGTTGATGCTATTGGGGTTCATATCGCTGTTGCTGACGGTGTTTCAAGGTCCAATCTCCAAATTCTGCATTTCAAAGGATGTCGTCGATAACATGCTTCCTTGTAAACGCCCTGAAGAAGCAGAAGCCCCGGCAGCAGAGGAATCTAATGCTACTACAACAGCACATTTTCAGAAGTCTTTTACTTCTTCCATTTCTGGCACAGCCAGGCGTCTTCTATCCGAAGAATCTTCTGCTTCTGAGGGTGGTTATTGTTCTCACAAGGTAAACTTTAATTATTCATTGACCTTATTTTGATTGTTACTGTTGTTTAATTTATTTTATGCATGTCAGAAAGATAACAAGGCTTCATTCAGATATCTTCCAGGGTGGTTGAAAACATATATTTTCTTAAGTGCGAACAATCTAGGTTTGATTTGGTTTCTAAAGAGTTAGGGAATTTTGGGAGAATAAGATGATGTGGTTGTCTTAAACACAGAGCACATTGTATAGTAATGATTGATTAAGAATCTTAACAAATTTACCATCATACATGTTGCTTGGTTCAACTATTTTGCCTCAATCTGCTTCATTTGTTTTCAGGTAAGATTTATTGTGGTATTTTTCAATCTCATGTCAATATACAGATGTATTTTATGTTAATGTGCCGTTCAAGATAAAACAATGCTGTTGGTTTACATGTTGCTGTATGCATAAAATGTCTATTGATTCAGAATCTATCTAGTTGTTTGAGAGTGAAGAGCAATTTGTGCTCATAAACTCAAATAATTAAGTTCAAATAGTTTCGAATAATTAGTGCTCTTCTACCTATTGTAGTTAAACCTGTTGCTAATTATGAGCATCACCGATGTTATTCTGACACTGTTATGTAATATCTCATGCAGTAGATTTTGTATTGTTTTTGCAATCCTATTTACTAGATTTCTAGTTACTTTCTATGCTGCAAAAATAATTTAGAATTAAGTGATCTGCTTTCTTTTCTTTTGTCCTTTTTCAGAATCAGGTCCCGTTGTTATCAGTTGAAGCGTTACATCATTTGCATATCTTTATCTTTGTTCTAGCCATTGTCCATGTGACCTTTTGTCTTCTAACTGTTCTTTTTGGAGGTGCAAGGGTAAGCAGCCTGTCGGTTTCAATTCTTTTTTTTTTTAATTTTTTTAATTTAAAATCTAATTCTAGACTTTTTGTTGGTGTATTGAGTCTTTTTTCTTCAATGTCTAATTTATTCAACATAGATACGTCAATGGAAAAAATGGGAGGATTCAATTGCAAAACAAAAGCTTGACTCAAATGAAGGTAGGTCATCCAACCAAATATTTGATGTTTGTCCTGTAAATCTTTCACTACCGAGTACTTAGCATGTTGTATTCATGTATATGCTTTCAAAATATATTTGCTTAGGATGTAAAAGTAGTTCCTTAAAAATATCACTATGGATGATTTGTCAAATGATTGAAGCTTTTTTATTTTTATTTTTAATTTTTTTCACTGCTTAGCTTTGCATATTATGGATGTGTATTATTTTCAGAAAAATTAGTGATAATGTCATTTATCCTTTGTATGGTTGCAAGACAGCTTAATGATGCCTTGTTCCCTAGCAAATTACTTTCTCCTTTGGTTCTTCTGAACTGCAATCTGTCAATTTGTGTTCATTGTTATTTATTGTATATCACTGCAGTTGTGAAGAAAAAATTCGCCCATTTCCATCAAAATTCTTTTATCAGAGACCATTTTCTAGGACTTGGTACGGATTCAGTTATCCTTGGATGGGTGGTGAGTTTATATCTTCTATAATGGATTCTATCAACGATGTTTGATTGAAGACTAAATCTTACAGAAAAATAAAATTGTTTTTTAAGTAGTTTTTAAATTTTATTCTTTATGGCATATGTGAGAACCAGAAAAGATTTGTACTACGTTTTCATCCCTGCATTTATTTTTTCCCTCTTCCTTAGTATTTCTTATTTTGATAGGAAGAATGATTAAGTATATGAGATGGCATGCTAGTCTCACAGAAAATCTCAAGTGATGGATTGAAGGGTGAGCGCGAAGTTTTTACTCGAGGATTCCCTGGAATTTTTTTTCCTTAAAAAAGTTATTATAGGATTGTCTCATAGGGAATTCTGGTGTCAAGTACACATACACTCTTATGATAATATTGGAAAGAACCTGTGGGTTTTCCTTTGCTGGAATTTTGTGAAGTTAATATTTTGTACTCCCTAAATTTATGTTCACTGTTCAGATAAGCATACAATAATATTACATATGTCTATGCAGAAATTTACTTATAACTAGCAATTGTTTATTGAAGCAGTGTGGGGAAAGAGTCAGTGGCAATGTGGTTCCACCTTGCTTGCATTACGCAACCCTAATTTATGGCTATTAAGCCTTAGGAGAACCATATATTCCTTCCAAGAGACTGTTGTACTGATCATCAAAAGATGAAGAGGAGGAAACAAATGAGGTTTTAATTTGATAGGTTATTTTATAAGATGAGGGATATGATTACTAACAGGTAATTGATATCCGATTTATAAAGCAGCTGATGCAGACTACTATATTAGTTAAACTTGGGTCATTAATTTTGCTTAAAAGTTGTGAAAACAAAGTGGATTCTTGAGGATTAGGCCTTGTCTGGTATATTTTATGGAGGCAACGTTTAATATCCTCCTGCTAAGCTCAATTAAACGGGGCACTGACAATTTTTTTTTCTTGCGTCCCTACAGCATTCTTTTTTCAAGCAATTCACTGCGAGTGTTACCCAATCAGACTATGTGACATTGCGACTAGGCTTCATCATGGTAAGGAATTTAATTGTGATACTCAGCTATCTTGTAGATGTCTAGTAGGGTCATTATCTCAGGACATTTAACTTCACCTTCCTTAATTCTTCTTCAGACTCATTGCAAGACAAACCCAAAGTTTAATTTCCACAAATACATGATTCGTGCCCTTGAAGATGATTTTAAGCGAGTTGTTGGTATAAGGCAAGTGATATATAAAGTACTTTGTGATGCGTCCTATTATTTCTTGTACATGAATTATTTGAACATTATTGCTGATTTCTACTGATTCTTCTTAATTCACCTTTTTCAGCTGGTATCTTTGGATATTTGTGGTCATATTCTTGCTGCTCAATGTTAATGGTATGCTTGCTTCAATTAGATTGTTTATTTTTTATGGACGCAATCAGCAAATTGGTTCATGATTGAGTGCCTTTTGCTTTTATCGTTTCTTGATAGGAAACAGAAAAACTCCAGTTACAGTACTGATGTCTAGCATTGTCGACATTTCTCATGTTCTGTTGTCCAATCAAGTTGTCAATATTACATCCAAGATTTGTGATTTTAGATCCACAGGTTTAAGCTAAGAGGGGTTTGGACTTTTCATCTTATCATATTTTAACTTATCATCTTAAGTTGAAGTGCAATCAATAATTTCAGTCTAAGTCACAATAAAAGGCATTTTGGAAATAACTGTTTCTCATATTTTGACCGAAGAGAACTCAATTGATACTTTTGTGGACTTGATACTTTCTTGCTACCTCAATTAACTAGCTTCCTGGTTTCTTTTTTGTCATGCTATGGTTGCAGTAAGTATCTTCATGCCAAATAATCAGACTGACGACTAAATCTTTTTTTTTTTTTTTTTCCTTCTTCTTCTGATATGCTGTTGCCTTCTCTCTTCTTTTGGTTAGGAAATGAACAGAATTATATATTGAACAAAAGTAGATATGAAAGAGGATGGACACTGAAATTTTTCCAGGCTAATAGCATTTCGCATGGTCATTTCGAATTATTCTTACTTTTAGGTTAATTGAAATATGTCAATTATGCAAAAATGTTGAAGATTTTTTTTTTTTTGCTTGAAATGTGTAACTCCATTTATATTGAGTATAAATAAACTTTTGTCTGATGGATCGTTGAATGAATGCAATGAAAGTTCTGTGTAGCCACCTGCTCTCCTCAGAATTTCTGATGTGCCATATTCATCTTGTTCCCTATTTACTGAATGTTTCACCTTCGGCTTTTATGTGAATTTTACAACAAATAAATTGTCAAAGTACGTCCTCAACATTTACATATGCTTTTGATTCAGTTCTCTAATCAGTAATCCTTGTCAGTGATACACTCAAAGTTGTTTGAGTTTCTTTCTACCATTCCTTAATCTTGTTGATGTAATTTATTGTTGAGAAAATCTTTTGATTCTGAACTTCCCTTGTTTTGTGGCTCAGAAGGTACTTTTTAAGGTAGGCAAGCTGCTTAAAATTTTGTTCTTCAGGTCTGTGCTTAAATATTACTTCTTCATTGGGCATCTGGTCCTCCAGTCTTTTACTCACCTTTCTCCATTAACATAATATTTTACATTTCCTATCCAAAAAAGCAAAAAAAAAAAAAAAAAAAGGAAAAGAGAAAAGAGAAAAAGGAACGTACAGAGTAACAGGCTTGAATTGAGCTTTGCTCGTTAAACTTAGTGTGTTTGATAGTACAATTGTCAATCTAACACTCTTGGCCATGTCTACAATATATGCTAACATCATGTAAGGAATATTTTAATTCTTTTTACCGCGTTTAAATGATAACAGTATACAGAATGATAAGTATCATGATGTTTTGCTGTTTCTTGTGCAGGTTGGCATACATACTTCTGGATAGCATTCCTTCCTTTCTTTGTGGGTCATCTTCTATTTAGTTTCTCTTCTTGAATTTCTACTACATCCATGTGCTTAGTTTTGCATCCCAATTGTTATTTTTGCAATCTTAACATGATTTTGATTGCCAAGTCTTGACTCTTGTGACTTTGTGCGAATTTACTATTTTATTGATGGGTGTTTTGATGTAGTACGGAAAAATTTGGTAAGTTTTGTTTTCCTCCTCTGAGTGCACACATTTTCACTTGGAAAATTAATTAGATAGTGAAACAAACACATTATTGTGTCATAATGTTCTTCTGCCTTTTCCTGTTAAACACGTCATTGTGGGTCCTCCTCCATCTTCTATTCTTTCTTTCTTCTGTAGTTATGTTTATATATGTGTGTGTGTGTGTGTGTGTATACACATACACACACACACACACACATACATATATAGGTGCAACATCGCCGCATAGTAAAAAAGAAGAGAACCAATTTTGACGAATGAATCATGATATATAAGGCTTTGATAAATCTAGGAAATATTTTTGTGACAGTGGATTGGTATTTTTTCTATAGCTTTTGAATGAAACCGAGGCACAGAGCACCTTTCTGAGTCAAAGTCCATCAATGAGTAACTACTTCTGGGCTGATCTTGTTGGCAGCTAGATATCAAGTTGATAGCTACTAGCTTTACAAACTCATTAGGAAACCTTATATGGGAGGTTGTAATTTCCATTTTGAAAGAAAACTTATTAGATGGCTACTTTGTTGTCTTTAGTACTCGTATGGATGAGATGCCTTGCTCTTGGATGTGTGAACCAATTCTCAAGACTTAATTGAAAGATCTGGGTGATTCCTTGGAACTGTAGTTAGAGGCTATGTTTATTATCCTGTTTTCTCAACTCTATTTCTGCCTTCTTTTGACCTAGTTTATGCGATCTATGATGACTAATTGCTAAATGACAAGAAAGAGAGAACCAATGGGCTGCTGTAAATTTATGTTTTTGATTTGGTTTAATGTTTGCCTATGTTCCATTTATTTGATGTTTCATTCATGTTTTTCCAGCTTTTACTTGCTGTGGGTACTAAGCTGGAGCATGTCATTATCCAATTGGCTTATGACGTTGCCGAGGAGCATGAAGCAGTTGAAGAGGAATTAGTTGTTCGACCATCAGATGAGCACTTTTGGTTCAGTCGGCCTCATATTGTCCTCTTCTTGATCCATTTCATCCTATTCCAAAATTCTTTTGAGATTGCATTTTTCTTTTGGATATGGGTAAGCTAAAATTTTTGAGGTACTGCTCATATCATGCACTAGTTGGATTTATGTAATCATATCTGTCTTTATAATTGTAGGTTCAATATGGCTTGGACTCCTGCATTATGGGACATATTAAGTATATTGTACCAAGGCTTATCATTGGGTAGAAGTCAATGGGCTCTTCTCCTCCACATTTTGTATTATTTTGGTTCATTTACTAACTAGTATCTCAAGATTTTTATTTGTAGTTGTAATTTTTTTTTAACATATAATTTTTTCTTTTCTTCTCATCTAGGGTATTCATTCAGGTTCTTTGTAGTTACAGCACCCTTCCACTTTATGCCATTGTCACACAGGTGAGTTGAGTTGTTGTATATAAACTTTGCTTTCTTATTTAAAATGATCAATCTTACCTCCTGTTTTGCAATGAAATGAAGATGGGAAGTTCTTTCAAGAAGGCCATATTTGATGAGAATGTGCAACAAGGCCTTTTTGGTTGGGCTGAAAAGGTGAAGAAAAAGAAATGGTTAAGAGCAGCCGGAGATGGCTCTACTCAGACAAGTTCCCATGCTGGACTTCAGCTAGGAAGAGTTATGCGCAATGCATCTGCTCCGGAGACTCATCCTCCACAGGCTTCCGAGGGGTCTAAATGAGCAGCAACATCCCCGGCAAAGTAGAGGGCCAGGCTTCTGGCTTTGTAGCAATCCAGTTCTTGTAGAAGTAAGTATATATGGCACTTTTAGCAATATTTATATACTGATATGGGGTATATTTAAGCTGAGATGTGTTTTACTCTGAATATATTCTGGTCTTTACAAAACTAGTATTGTATTTGAGCAAGGTCTGGTACACACCGATGTGTACAGATTTTCGAGAGCATTGTGGATACCAATTACCATAAAAAATGGAAGTAATGTATGAGTTTTTTACTTCCTGAATTAGTAGTTTTCTGCTCGCAGATTTCTTCTTCTTTTAGATGTTATGAAAGTTATTTATATGATTCTGTTGTAAGTTGTTCTTTTTCCATTATTACCATCTAAACTCTAGATGTATATGCCATTTTGAATATCTTTTTGGCCATTGCAAAGCCGGTATGCAGCAAGGTGTGGTACACTTGGACTGTTATGCATACAGATTTGCAGAGCAAGGTATGGTACACTATAGTGTTATGGATACCGATTTTCGAGAACATTAGCATTATCATTGTGGTGTCAGCCATCCTCCAGTTTTCAATAAAATCATTGATTATTTTTATTGGATGATCAGACAATTTCGAATTTACTGATACTAATTTTGTCTGAAAAAGCCACAGAATATTGTTGCCAATAAATTTTCTTTTGAGGAATGTATATTTATGTTTTTAAAATTAAAGTTTAAATTATCATATAATTTATTATCTGGAAATAAATAAATTAAAAATAATCAAATACTATTAACATTTTGAGTTAAATTATTTAATGTTAATACCCTAAAATTAATTTATTATAGTAATTTCTTAAATATAACATAATTTCAAAAAAAAATATGATTTTTTCCTCTAAATACAATTCTTTAATAGAATTTTTAAGTTAAAAAAAAATAAAGAACCGAATTAGCTTACAAAAATTTCCCCTACATACAGGTAGTGTAGCACATTCAGAAGTTGTCTCCTCTGAAACCCGAGTCGATATATCCCAAAGAACAGAGTCCAAACCCTGTATCTTGCCTACAGCTTTTAAAGCCGGTTATAAATTATAATCAGCCTGAAGCTCCCTAAGTGAAGGACACTGACCAATAGTATGTGGAAGCTCTTCAATGTCATTTGTATCCAGAATCGATTTCTTCAGCTTAACAAGTGAACCTATTGCATCAGGATTGCAAAGACAGCTGCCCCAACAAAACCACCTTTATGATTTAGGGCCCTATTGATATGGATAAAGTTTTATTTATTCTTGTGAAAAATTTTGATAATTGATATTATCACATTATACATTGTCAATAAATGAGATCTTAAATTAGTTCATAAGATTTGGGTTTTTTCAACTAAATAATAGACACATTTTATGTTAAAGATAGTTATCTAATCTACAAAGCGCGTAAATCCATGACTGAGTAGAATTTATGTATGTTACATGCGCGTCAGTAGGATTTTACGGCAGATTCTCGGCTAGGCATCTAATCATATTACAAATTTTCAAAATGTTTCCAATTGCAAATTAGACATCTAATCATATTACAAATTTTCAAAGGGTGGTATTCCTTTGTGTCAGATGTGGCGAACGCTTTGTCTCGAAATGGTACATACGGTAACTAAGATAACTTCGTAACAAAATGCTACAAAAAATTTGTTGCTAGAGGCCTCAACATTTGTTTCTCGTATTCATTTTACAACTATTTTCATACACATCTTGCAACAAAATGAATTGACTTAAATTACACATTTTGCAACATCATATAACCCCTGCATAATTTATAAAAGACCTTTGGCTATAAAATTTAAGGTTGATTTGATAAATGGTATAACATAATCCAATCCAGTCAACATCAACGCATTCACAATCAAGACACAGAAGCTAAATACTTTGCTGAAGACTCTGATAGAGAACGAGAGTCAAGAGACAAAACACGACCGCCGGTTCTGGCCTTGGCCGGAAATGGAGTCTTGAAACAAGGGCTTCCAACAACAGGTGTCGCTTCAGGTTCAGAGATATTTTTCTTTGGGTTTCACCGGTAAAGCTCCGCGGGAAGCGGTGACGAGTACTCCGGCATTATTAAGTGTTCTTAATTCGTCTGTGGAACAACATTTATGATACAAAACATAAAGCGACTGTATGTTTGTTAAGTGTTCTGGGTCCCCGGCCCTGGCCGGGTCCTTTTGCCATTCTTAATCACAACCTATGTCAGATGATTGACTGGAGTATTCATCTTTGCCTTGATTAATTTAAGGATTGCGAAAGAAAAAAGCCATATATACTTCCAGTACCACAAGTCTGTGTAAGAAGTAGAACTAGAGAATCCCTACCCAGCCAGCCTCATTGCTGCTATCTAAAAACAGATGTCCAGATTGGCGTAAGGCACCATGCAATATCTAATTTTATTTTTGGGAAATTAATATTCTCAAACTTAAACTTTGTTCCTACACTTTAAATCTATTGCATACTGACACGAGCCGAGCCATCGTCACATTGAAAATTTTTGCTCATAAAATAACATAAACCCACCAAATAAAATAAAATGAAAAATAAAATAAAATTGTTCTCTAAATTCCACAGTTTCAAGTTTCAACCATGAAACCAATTTTTAATCGTTAGTATCAAACGTATTCTTTAACATTAAAATTACTGAAAAAAAAAGAAAATCAAAAAAATCAAAATTTTATTAATTTTCGAAAATTAAATTTAAATCAGGAATCGAACGGCCTAGAATTAACTAACTAGTGATAGTCCAGCGACAGGTGGCCTGGACCGAACCTCATAGGATTGCGGCTCTCACAAGGATAAGAAATAAACTCAGAGCAGAAGATAATTCTCGCCTCCTTCTTGTTGGTAGACTGGTGCAGTCCACTCCAGCAGCTCACAACGAAAAGCAAAAAGCGAAGCAAATGCCAATCTCCTCTCTTTCACCAGTTGGGCATTGCCCAACTTGGTCCTCCTCCCAATTACCGTCTCTAAAATCCTCTGTTCTCTCCCCCACGAAAACCTCTCTGATTTTCTTCCCCAAAAAACCGCTCATTTCAACCGCAAAAAGGGCCCCACCAACCCATATAGTCTCGATGAGCATGGAGGCCGGAGTTGGCGTCATGGGCACGAAGCTCGGAATGATGTCCTACTTCGAACAAAATGGCACTGTGGTTCCAGTCACCGTGGTCGGGTTTCGAGAAGGGAACATTGTGACTCAGATCAAGACGACGGCCACCGACGGCTACGACGCCATTCAGGTGGGGTACAGGAGAGTGAGGGACAAGAAGTTGACGAAACCCGAGCTGGGTCACTTGCAGAAGTCGGAGATAATACCGATGAGGCATCTGCAGGAGTTCAGGTTGCAGACTGTTGATGGGTTTGAGACAGGGCAGAAGCTCCTTTTCGAAGAGCTTTTCAAGGAAGGTGATCTCGTTGATGTCTCTGGGACTACTATTGGCAAGGGTTTTCAAGGTATTGTTTTGTTCTGTACAAAATAGGCTACATTGACATTGGTGTTGTTTGTATAATCTGGAAATTTTATTTTAGATGAATTATGTTTGGAATGTGCATATTCATGTTGTTATTAGTTGATGATTCTGTGCGTATGTGCGTAAAGATTTGAAATTTGATGTTATTTTAGAGGCAATATTTGATGAGTGGTGAGGTTTGCAATGTGCATATTCCTGTTGTTGTTAGTTGATGATTTGCATGTATGTATAAAGATTTAAAATTTTATGTCTTCTTTTAAGGAGGTATTTGATGAGAGTTGAGGTTTGAAGATGATTTTATGGAATCTGTGGGCCAAGTGAGGGCTAAAAGACCAGCAGAAGTCTAAAGGCAAATGTTTTTCTTTATGATTGTGTGTGTGAGAGAAAGATGTCATAGTCAGATTGTAATTACTGGTATAGTAAAAAGTGCTGTATTCAATTAGCTTTGATCCATTAAAACTTGAAATTTTGTGTTCTTGAAGCACCTAGATTCTTTTAGAAGGGTTGCATCCAATAGTTGCAAATCATCTTCCACTTATCTGTTTAATTTTTTCTTTTCATTTCAGTTTCATAAAATTGTATTTTATGCTTCCTCAAGGTTTCTCTTGATACAAATTCTATTCTCTCTATATTTGGTAGATGAATTTAGTTGTCATGCACCTTTGTGTCAGAATTCTTAGCCTTTCAAAGCCTGATTTTATATTTTCAAATAGTACACAAATCAATGGATGAGAAGTAACTATAGGCTTATTGGATTTTTCACTCCATTATTAGTGTTTGTGGTCTCAATATTATTTTGCCTTATTTTGACACTGTCAATGGAAACAAACTTGAGAAAGAGTTACCTGGTCGCATCCTTGTTGCAACTTAAAGAAATCTTTTTGATCACCCCTGTAAAGCTTGAAGAAAGTAGATGTCAAGATGCATGGCTTTGTTTGGTACAGATTATGTTCAGACTTTCATACGGCATCAAGTTTGATGTGGACTAGACTACTTGGCAACAGTTTGAGTTTGAGCTTTTGAGAAAACTCCTTGTTCCTGAAATTGGTTTACTATACTAGATCCAGTCACATTGACTCTAGCAGTAGAATGTTAGTGAATCAAAGTTACCATTCGTCTGAGTCCAATTGACAGTGTTGCTAAAATACATTTTATCCTGTCTAAAATCCTAGGCTTAAATGTATGTATATCCTACACTCGTACTCTTGGTGAATGAATGTGATGCATTGATCAAGTGTGCATCTGTTGTGTAATTAGAGCTTTTATCAGATGTTATGTTGTGGTTATGAACTTATTGTGTCATAATGAAAAATCAACAAGTGGATCATTGTAATTACTGATACCGAAGTATTGATGGCTACATAAAATGATCCTTAGTCGATGTATTTGTTTGGGAGCATTTTTGTAACTTTCTTTTATTCATAATCTTTTAATCCAAAATTTATCAGTTATACATAATGATTTTTTCTACTGGGCTCTTTATTTGGTGAAGCTTATATTTTCCTTTTGCATTAATAACTTCAAATTCCTTCTGATTAGGTCCCTGATTTCCTTTTTGATGATTTCAAACAGGTGGAATTAAGCGGCACAACTTCAAAAGGGGCCAAATGACCCACGGTTCTAAGAGTCATAGAGCTTTGGGTTCTATTGGTGCTGGAACAACACCAGGTCGTGTGTACAAGGGGAAGAAGATGCCTGGCAGGATGGGAGGGACAAAAAGAAAGATCAGAAAACTGAAGATTGTGAAAATTGACAATGATCTTCGTGTTGTAATGATAAAAGGTGCTGTCCCTGGTAAGCCTGGAAATCTTCTGCGCATAGCACCGGCTAAGATCGTTGGGAAAAACATTCCAAAGAGCTAGGTTGCTGTATTTTGATTGTTTTGCTTTTGTGCAGTTCTGCATTGTCAAGATAGAATATTCTTGTAACATTTTTTTTTTTTATGGAAATTTAGAATCAGTTAACACCTTCTTTCGCATCATGTGGTCGTGTGCTTTAGATCCTTATATACTCTTTATTAAATTCTGTATTTATGATTCTTTCCATCTGAGGAAAGCCATAAAAGCCAAACACAGGTCCAGGCACAGAATCAAATAAGAAAGGAAACCAAATAAAATAAGAGTGTTGTTTTTTAAGCCCTGCAAAAACTCTTTCTAAACCCCAATTACTGAATCTTTTTTTTAAAATTAAAAATATGTTTGAATTAAAATTACCAAAAAAAATCCAATACTTTTTCTCTCACTTCTAGTTCTATCATAATTAACTCACTAATACATTTTCTTTTATTTGGTATATTATCAAAATTAATGAAATGATTTATATTTAAAAATCTCTGTAAATTCGTTCTTGTATCAAATCAAAAATTGAGATCATTTAAAATCGGTTAAAAAATTATATTTTAAGACAATAAGGCAAAGTACAAAGAAATTAGGATTATTTTATGATATAAACAGTTTTTGTTCGCCGATTTTCGGACTTTGTACGTAAATTACCTCAAGACGATAGGAGAATCAAGGAAGAGAATAAAGACATGCAAGATGGACAACTGGTTCTGTGACTTTAGCCCTTTTTTTTGATGAAGAGGAGAAGACTTTCAAATGACCAAAGAGTGCAGCTTCTGGGTTGGAAGTTCTTTGAACTATGTTTTGTATATTTAATTAATAAGAAATGAATTCTACATGATAATGATAACCATTAATCTGAAAGTTAGTTTTTCTAAAAGATTTTTAAGTTCTTTTGTATATTTAAAGGATACTTTTGAAATAAATAATATATATATATATATATATATATATTCTAGTTTTAAATAAACCTTAGTAAAAAAAAGGTTTAAAGAGAGTTTTTATGGGACCAATTTTTATATGACAATATTCTAAAATAAAACCATGAGGTTCTAAACAGGTTAAGGTTAAGGCCCAGGAAGACTTGGTCAATGTCTATTAGCATATGATAAAGACGCCACATGGCATACTAAGACTAAAAGCCACGAGAAAATCTATGGTACATCCGCTGTATTGTAGCGGACGGCCCAGAACGTGTCAAATAGGTGCTTCATGCTGATGTGGCGCATACGTGACGACCCCTGATTATATTTACTGAACTGCAGCGGATATACCACAGATTTTCTCAAAAGCCACAATTCAATCTCATGACAGCAGGGATTCACCCTGTTACATGCGTAATTCACATGCAAGGCAACCATGGTGGTCGTGCAAATAACCACAATTTGTGGGCAGTAATACACTCACCCATTTCAATTGATCGTTAACAACCTCTTATTGCCCATGATTTATCTAAAGTTCACTCAATTCATACGTGAGTAATGTTATACTTACAACTAATTACTTATAACTTGAGTTGACAAAATTTCATTGAAGAAGAAAAAAATAAAAAATGAAAAAGAAAAATTATATATTCAGTAGAATTTTGTCAACTCAAATTGTAAGCAGTTGGTTGTAGGATTTAGTTATAGATGTGGCATTATTCTTCATATATAAACATCAACAAGGAGAATTTGGAGGTAAGTATACATCTAACCTAATGAAACTAGCAAATTGGTTGTCTATTCATACATTTTCGATCACTGACTTAAACATTAGAGTGGATACGTAAGCATACTTCATTAGCACCATTGACGATAACAATTTCTCATGTTTATAGCACTACAAGAAGGCTGGCCTTATACTGCGCCCATTTGCGACGGTTTTTAAAAACCGACGTAAATGGCCCACACGCAGAGTTTTCTACGGCGGTTTTGAAACCACCGTATAAGAGGCCGAAAAACCCCCAAATTAATTATACCCTAACAGCGGGAATTTGGCCTCCATTTCTTTCAATCTTCCTCTCATCTCTCTCGCGTTTTCTTCCCTGAACCTTGTCTTCCCTGCTTTGACCCCATTTCCTCTGTCGTGCTTTCTTCCCTGGTTTGGAGTTGCATTTCTCTACTTCATCTTCTTGCCTGTTGTGGAGTTGCGTTCTCTCCACTAAGCCGAGCATCAAGAGTCGGAGAGCGAGTCGACCAGCCAACTACTCAGCACGAAGAGAATTCTGTCCAGAACCACATTACTCAGCTCTTCCTCTCCTCAGGCAAGCTCCTTCTCACCCTCCGTCTTATTATATTTGCTTAATTTTTGGGTGTTCAAGTATTTATCTGCAATTTATCTGGAATTTTATTGTACCTGAATTTCTTTTAATGGGTTTATTTCTTATTATTTACTGAATTAATTCAACGATGCTCTAGCTAGTTGTTTGTGTGGTAGGTGTAAAGACCCAATTCAGCTTTTTGTGCATGTATTATTTTCTATATTGTTTGGTGGCTGATCTGGTATTTGAATGAACCCAATTGGGATATGAAAGAAATTTACATAAGCCTGATAGTTATGTGTGTATTCTATAAACTTATCCTCTGACAGAAATGACTTTTAGATATGTTGTAGGCTTGTATGAACATAATGATTTTCTTGCATGCAATTTCTTTGGCTCTTCAGAGCATAAAAAGCATGTTGTCATGGCTGTCATATGTCTTTTGCTCAATTAAACCAACAATTAATTAAACTAACCTAGCCTATTCACTTATAAACTAAACCAACCCATTACACTAACATAAGCAAAGTTACCGCCCACTAAACCCAAAAAAAAAAATATTTAGGCCCAACTAATTCCAAAAAAATAGAAACAACCCATTAAACCAACAAATAATTAAACTAATCTAGCCCATTTACTTATAAACTATACCGACCCATCCCACTAACATAAGCAAAGTGGGTAGCCCACTAAACCCAAAAAAAGTATTTAGGCCCAACTAATTCAAAAAAAAATAGAAACAATCCATTAAACCAACAATTAATTAAACTAACCTAGCCCATTCACTTATAAACTAAACCAACCCATTCCACTAAAACAAACAAACAAAAAAAAGATAACAACACATTACACCTTATAAAAGGACACTAGCTTTCTAGTACTAAATTAAAAAAATGGTCCAACAGCCCATTAAACCTTTAAAAAAGATACAAGCCTACTAAAACCAAATAAAGCCAAACGACGGTTTCACATAAAGTACGGATCCCGCTTCTATACTTTGTTATAAATATTATGTTTTCCTATGTTCATTGAAAAGTTTATTAACATTGTTATATTCAATTGTTATTCATGCATATAAGCTTAGACCCCGTTCAAGAATTATTATATGACATATCTTTTTTCATTTTCATCAAAAGATGACAACGAAGAGTGTATGTCTAGTAATGATTCTTGAATTGTCCAGATTTGGACAGTTCAAGCATGCATAAGTTTGTATTGTAAATTAGTTGGTCATGTTTTGTTTCATCTTATCAGAAAATTTGGTTACATTTCCTTATGTTCTCTCAGTACATAATAGATGATTGTCTGTTTTGTGTTAATTTTCGAACATCGAAATGACACATGCATTCAATCAACTATATATATATGTGTACTTGGAGAACTATAGGGAAATGTTGCTGAATTTTTTATTAAGATGGAGCAACTTGTGACTACTAGTTTATAGTACAAACTTATGCATTCTTGAATAGGATAGGACTACCAACCTTTTGGATAAATGTTTGCAATTAGGTTTCATATTATATTTATTCACTTGTGCATGAATAAATTTGTATTGATATAAACATTGTTGTTATTACTTTTAAGGAAAATTCTCATGGATAAGAGTTGGATTGACTTACCAAATCGATGTTGTCGAGCATATTTCACTGGGGCGGAGGGATTTCTAAATTTTGTCTTTGGCAATTTAGTGAATGATAATGGAATATTATGTCCATGTAAGAAATGTCACAATCGATATCTTATGGATAGATACACAGCAAGAGAGCATTTGATATGTAATGGGTTTTTAAGAACGTACAAGAAGTGGACCTTACATGGTGAACAATATACACTTATAGAGTCTGACCAACCTAACCAACATTTTGAGGTTGGTTGTGATTCTACAAGGGGTGATGATATGGTTGGAATGATACCTGAGGCCATGGGGATTCTGAATAATGCCTTCGGTGAACGTAGTAGTTGTCCATTAGATAGTGAAACTGAAACGTATTTAAAGCTACTTGAGCAGGCAGAGTGTCCCTTGTATCCGGGTTGTGAAAATTTTACCTCCTTTTCATTTACTGTTCAACTTTTGCAACTTAACATGTTACACGGATGGACCGATAAATAAGTGACAAAGTTACTAGAACTTTTGAAGAAGGCCTTTCCTGACCAAGTCAAAATTCCTTCTTCATATTATGAAGCATAAAAGATAACTATTGACTTGGGGTTTACGTACAAGGCTTGGGATGCTTGTCCTAACAATTGTATGTTGTTCAGAGGTGAGTTTGCAAATTTGGATAGATGTTGCATATGCCAAATATCTCGCTATAAAAACTTTGATGAGTTGAATGATGTATCAAATTCGCATGGGAAGATAGCTGCAAAGCAAGTTAGGTACTTTCCATTAAGTTCTAGGCTAAAAAGATTATTCATGTCCTCAAAAACTGCTTCTCTTATGCGATGGTATGCAGAAGATCGCATTAAAGATGGTGTTCTTAGGCATCTGGCTGATAGTCTTTGTTGAAGAACTTTCGATGAAAGAAATCCAGATTTTGCTGCTGATTATCGTAACGTGAGACTTGGCTTCGTAGCTGATGGATTTAATCCTTTTAGGACTATGTCTATAGCACATAGTACATGACCTATTGTGTTAATGCCGTACAACTTGCCTCCTTGGCTATGTATGAAAGAAAGTTTTTTCATATTGTCTGTACTCATTGATGGTCCCAAAGGTCTTAGAAATAAAATAGATGTCTATATGCAACCATTGATTGAGGAATTGAAAGAATTATGGAGTGAAGGGGTACTAACCTATGATGCATCGTGTAAAGAAATGTTCAAGCTACATGCAACATTGTTGTAGACTATCAATGATTTTTCGGTATATGCGAATCTATCGGGCTAGAGTACAAAAGGGGAGAAAGCATGTCCTTGTTGTTTAGGAAATACGGTTTCCAAATGGTTGTCTCATAGTAGAAAATTTTGTTATATGGGTCATCGGTGATATTTACCTACTACTCATAGATTTCGAAAAGATAGGATTTCCTTCAATGGTAGATCCGATATGGGACCTGCTCCATCTCGGTTAGATGGTTTTGATATAAAACAACAAGCATAAGATATACTAACTGAATATAAGATAGAAGATCTTCAACGGAGAATGAATAATCCCTAAAATCATACAAATATCTGGAAGAAGAAAAGTATTTTCTTTGAACTACCATATTGGGAGCATAACTTGATTAGACATAATCTTGAAGTCATGCATATTGAGAAGAATGTCTGTGACAATATACTATGGACATTATTGGGGGATCCTAGGAGATCAAAAGATAATTTAAAAGCTTGCTATGATTTAAAGGATATGAAAATTAGAAAAGCATTGCATCCTCAAGAACGAGGGGCTAACAAATTATATTTACCTCCTGCATGCTTCTCAATGACTAAAGAAAATAAAGACGTCTTTCTTAGGGTGTTGAAAAAAGTGAAGTTGCCAGATGGTTATGTATTAAATATCTCTCGTCGTGTTCACATGAAAGAGCGAAGCATTTTAGGTTTGAAAAGTCATGACAATCATATACTGCTACAACAACTGCTTCCTCTTGCTGCTCGAAGAGCATTACTGAAAAATGTTGTTGCCACTTTGATTGAGTTGGCAAACTTTTTTAAGCAATTATGCTCAAAAGTGAACACTGAAGAAGATTTAAATAATATTCAAGATAGAGTGGTGCTTACATTATGTCATCTTGAGAAAATCTTCCCACCTTCATTCTTTGATATTATAGAGCATTTGCCTGTTCATCTTACTCAGGAGGCATCATTAGCGGGACCAGTTCAATTTAGATGGATGTATCCAATTAAGAGGTACTATGAACTACCATGTTAATGTCTTTTAATTTTCATAAATTCTAAATGAATTGATTGGTATTTATAAATTTCATGGCTTATTTAGGTATTTGCTAACTCTGAAGAGATATCTGTGTAATCGTGCACATCCTGAGGCTTCTATTGCTAAAGGATACCTAATGGATGAGTGCACAAACTTTTGTTCAAGATATCTCGATGAAGTGGAAACTAAACTCAATTGAGGACCTCGGAATAAAGATGGTGCCTCTGATGAAGGAGAGCAATTCGAACTTGATCATATCTCTTGGGTTCAAGCACATAGATATGTGCTAGTCAATACAACTTCTATTGATCCATTTTGAGAGTAAGATATGCATAATTTTCCTTCGTTACCTCAGTTCTTTTTGCTATACAACTAAGTAAAGGTACTTTTATCTCTTTTTGATATCTTCCAATGTCTTCTCGCACAGAAAGCATCTTAATGAAATTCATAATGAAATGCCACGTTCTTCTATTCATAAAATTCAAAAAGAGCATAACAGAAAATTTTACGAATGGTTTTGAGATCATGTAAGTGCTAGAAATTTAGTTAATATTTTATCGCTATAGAGATTTTTGTTGCTAACTATATGTGTTTCCATAGGTTCACTCCTTACAAGAGACCTCAAATGTATCATTGTCTAAGGAAATCATTCATTTAGCTAATGGCCCTAAATGGGGTGCACGTAGCTATAAATCTTATGTTGTTAACGGCTTCAAATTTCGCACCAAGAATGCAGATCAACATAAAAGCACACAACAATCTGGTGTTATTTTGAAGGTCGATACCATGAGTTATGCTAGTGCACGAGATCAAAACCCTCTTTCCGGCAGTGTAACATTTCTTGGAGTGTTAACAGATATAATTCAAATTCGATATGTCAATGACATGACTTTCATCTTGTTCAAGTGTAATTGGGTTGATAATCAGACTGGAAAGAAGTGTGATGAGTTCGACTTCACAATGATTAATTTTAATCATCTGTTATACAAAGATAACGGTATTGATGATGAACCTTTCATTTTAGCGGAGCAAGTTTGCTATGTCCAAGATCGTGTAAATGAAGATTGGCATGTTGTTCTTAAAATGTCAACAAGAGATACATTTGATCTTACTTCCAAAAATTCATCTATTAGGAACTGGGTGCCATAAGTTGAGCTATATACACAGCAAGAACTAGATGAAAGGGGTTATTTTCGTGAGGAAGATATTCAATGGGTTAGACAAGGAGTTGAGGGAACAACATTGATTATCAATCGAGAAGACAATGATGATGATATGGATGATGTTGATTGACAGTACTTTGTTCGACATGTTTTTATTGATTACGTGCTTTTTTTATATGGCTTTTGTTTTAGGGGCATTCTTCTTTTGTCCAATTATGTGATTTCCTCTCGACTATGTGTAACCATTACTTTTTATGAATGAAATAAATAGTTTGTTCAATTGAACTTGTATGGATTGTAATTTTTTATTATATACATATATTAATTATCATAGAACTTAAACAAATATATTAGCATTCTTTGACTGTGAATGTTTTTTGAATAGATAACTATGCCGCCAAAGAGACCAAGAGACACCTCCATAGAGAGTATAATACAACAAGAAGTAGAAGCTTGATGACAATTGACAACATCTTCTCAAACTCAAACGAATAATGAAGGTATATACATGTTTATTTTAATTTTTTAAAATTTAAGATTGTTTAAACATTTGTTGTTGTTTTTTTATAGATACGGGTGGTACATCAAGTGTTGTTAAAGGACGTGGAGCAGCTCGTACTGTTCGTGAGTGGGGTACAGGCCAAAGGTTGCATATTCAGTTTAACTCTCAATGGCAACCAATAAACGCAAACGAAGACAAATTAACCACCAAACTTGGAATCATAGCCAAAAATGGCAACATGGCTCCATTGACTTGTCCTTGGTGGCAAAATATGCCATCACATATTTTGAATGCCATCTGGAAAGAAGTGAAGGTTATTTATCTTTAAGAAATCCATAAGATAACATGTATATGTATTTGTACCTCTATTAATCTATTGCAATTTGTTTTTGTAGGATAATACAGATGTTCCTGATGAGTATAGACCCTATTGTTTACAACATATTGGGAATCTTTGGCGGGATTGAAAATCTCGTGTAAAGAGAGAGTACTACAAAAAATATGATACGGCTCAGGACTGGTTATAATTCACTCCTTTCAGAGTTCAGCCAGATCAGTGGCTTATTCTTATAGCTTATTGGGGAACAGAACAGGCTAAAGTATGTGCCTAATATAATAACAAAAGCGTAGATTTCATATTTTTTTGTATTTATATTGTAAGTCATATAATATAATTGTTGTTAACCTTGTTTATATTATAGGAAGCTGCAGAGAAGAATAAGGTAAATCGAGCACAACAAATTGCACTTCATCGAACAGGTCGCACGTCATTTGGCCAAAAACGAGAAGAGGTAAGTTACATTTGTTTGTTTATACGCTCTTTATTTGTTGGTTATCAAGATTTACTTATATCTTTTTAGTAGTTGTATTATTGTAGTTCTGTTATTTTCTTGTTTAGATGATAAGGAATGGAGGGCAAACTGATCGCATTAGTGTCTTCGTCAAGACAAGAACAAAAAGTAATGGGGAAGTAGGTGATGATGAAAGTGCAGAAATAATTGTAAGTTCTCTAATCTTTTGAATTAATTTATTCATCCACCATCTATAAATTAATTTTTGCATAATACATTATCTTCATTAAGTTATTATTTCTTTTCATTATGTTGTAGAGTCAATTTAATGAAGGTTTGTCTCAATTTTCACAAGACCAGCAAACTCAACAAGTGAGAGAAGAAGTATTTGGCAATGTAATGGGACCTGATCATCGCGGTTATGCCTGGACATATGGTTTTGGTCCATCTCTGACTGACGTGCAAGGCAGCAGCTCATCGGATGTTCACTTGAGGGAAGAGTTGGGTACTTTGCAGCAAGAACACCACAACTTGAAGGAAGCACACAAAAACTTGAATGAAGCACACAACAACTTGATGCAAAATCACAACAACATGAAAATGATGTATGATGAAGTCGTTTCCTTCGTGCAGGAGAGGTTTCCAGAATTTGCAGAGCGGTGTGCTAAAGGCTAGTATTTGCTTATTTTTAAAGTTAAAAATGTGGTTTCAGTTGACTCATATTTTTTACTTATGTTCCATGTTTTTTTTATAAATAGGTCCCAAATGCTTCAAGTGGATATCATAGTCGTTTCCAATATGATAGTCATGGAACAAACAACCTTACAGATCGTGATTCAAACCACGAGAATGAATAGGTATATAAATGAAATTAAACAATTTGTTTTAAAATACATAATGTTACTTAATGATTATAATCTTGGTTACAAATTTATTCTTGCAGGTTGTTTGCCAAGTTTTACGGCTTACTTATCAGATGATTGAGTTTTGTGGACGTTTTTGAACTATATAACTGATCAGATGTTGTTTAACTATTTGATTATACGATGTTGAACTGTGTCAATGATGATTGAGTTATGTTTGGTTTATTTAGGTTATGGTTAAACTATTTATGTGACATATCTTGATATTTGATTTGATTTCATCATATTCATCGAATGATTGAAGAAACATATCAAAATATTTTTGTGAGATAGGTTACTTAATCTTTAAACAGTAAACAATATTAAACAACAAAAGAATTTCAAAAAAAAAAATCATTTATGGCGGTTTCTTGGTCGTCGCAAAAAGATTTGTCCAACATTAAATTAATCTATTTACAGTGGTTTTACAACCGCCTCAAAAGGGACCTTATACAGCGGTTTAGAAACTGCCTCAAAAGGCATCCTTATACGGCGGTTTTGAAATCGCCTCAAAAAGCATACTTATACGGCGGTTTATAAACCACCTCAAAAGTTACCATTTTACGACGTTTTTGTGATCGACGTGAATTGACCATATACAGTGGTTTAAAACTGCCGTAAACCGGTGTGTTATATGCCAATTCTATTTCGTCGTCTGTTTTTGCGTTGAACAACAAAACCGCTGTAAAAAATAATTTACGGTGGGCTGAAACTGCCGCAAAAGCTTTTACTGCAATTGCTTTTACGGCGATTTCAGCCTGCCACAAATGGTCCTCCATGTTGTAGTTCAGGAAAGTTGACGTAGCAGTAAAATTTTCATATTTTCTATTTTATTTTCCTGATTTATAAGAAATTTAGACTAACCAAATTTTGACACAAACAAACATCATACTTAATGATTAATAATTGAAAAAGTAAGATGATTTTTTTTTGGGTTAAAAATCCTCAAATACAGTGTCAAAATAAATTTTATTTTCAAGGTTTTAAGGAAACACGTTAAGATGTAACCCATTTGTATTAAATATACTATTGCGATATTAAATTTCTTTTGGTTATATGAATTTTATTTTCGAAATTATTTATATTATTTGGATTTACTTGGAAAATGTATGAAGAGTACTTTTGTGCTTATATATCAGTAGTCACAATAAAAACAAGCACTCTAAACAGCCCTCACTTTCCTCAGACAATATTTTTTATATTCCGATCATTTGACTAATAAATACCCCCAAGCGTCACTATCCCATGAGCAATCATTCATAAAATTTCAAATGCAAATTAGCCTGAGCACTAACAAAACCCAAAGACTTAATCACAATAGGTGAGAAATTGATTGACTCTATAAGAGACTATGTAATATTATATATATAAAACCAAAAATAATCATAGATAAGAAGGAAATATCAATCAATATGTGTGATTGTACCGCGTAGGAAGCTTTGATTTCATTTAAAATAATTACTTGTTGAGTTTGGCTATGGTTTTAGTAAAAAATTGTAGACTTTATACTAACATACCGATCATAAGTTCTTGCGGTTTGGCAATTGTTTTTTCTATTTATTATTTATTTTTTTCTGCATTTGTTGGATGAATTGAGTGTGATTTCTTGAAAATGACCTACTTTCTTAAAATTTTAATTTTTTTAAAAGGGATTATTTGAATTATTTTATCCAAATGTGCTTATTCTTTTATGAAATGGACTTTTATTAAATATATTTAGTTGTTTTCTTGTTGTTTATGAAGGAGATACTGCCCAATGTTAACACTAAGTGTAAAGGGTAATTTTATAATTAAGGATAGTATTGTAAACCGATTATCATTCTATTAGAGTTGTTGGCTAGATATAGTTAGTTTACAACTATAAATAGTTACACTTAGTTTCTATATAAGTCAGCTTGTGCCCGATTCCAGAATTATGAATAAAGAAAACAATTCTTTTCTTATCTAGAAGTTCCATTTTAGCTTGCTGTCAGAGCTTCTCGATCTAAAATTGGAGAATCTCAACCTAATTTTCTTGGTGGTTTCCAGCCAAATTTTCCTGGAAATTTTGGAGGCACAACTTTTACTGGTCCTAATCTAACTAATCCAATGATGAATTCTTCTAATCTTGCTTCATCCTCTTCTTCTCCTACATCGGTGAGCTCTATCTCAACTGTTCTACCAACTGTTCTTCTAAGCTCATCAATTAAGCTTCAAAGAGTAATTTATGATTTCCAGTGCACTCAGATCTTAGCTACACTCGGAGCCTTTGATCTTGAAGATTATGTTTTTGGAGAGAGGACATGTCCAACAAGAGTTGTTACTACCAGGTCTTCTCAAAATTCTGATGAGATATCAACTCAGATGAACCTTGGGTTCTTTGCTTGGCAAAGGATTGATCAATTTATCTTGAGTTGGATCCTGTCATCAATATCAAAATCGATGTATGTTTGTGTGGTTCGTTGCACCTCAATAATGGATGTGTGGAATATTCTTGAGAGGTTGTTACTTGACTGAGTCCAAAGCCAAATCTATGCACATAAAGCATCAACTTTAGAACAATAAGAAAGGTTTTCTCTTTATCTTTGATTACATTTTAAAAATGAACAAAATTGCTAATAATTTGATTGCTATTGGATATGATGTTATAGATCTAGATTTGTTATTTCATGTCCTTGATGCTCTTGGACCTCAGTATGATGTCATCATTATTAATCTTACATCAAGAACTAGTAGCAATTTCTTTAGAAGAGGCTCAATATCAATTTCAAAGTTATGAAATGAGATTGGAAAAATTAAATACCTCACAGGCCTTGAACATGAATCATAGTGTAAATGTAGCTAATAGGTTGTTTGGTGCTAATCAGTCCACCTGTTTTAGTGGTTAAAATGTTCAATTTTCTAGTGGCCTTAGACAAGGTTTTAATCAAAATTACAAGGGAAGTAGAAGAAATTGTTCCCAACGAAAAGGATAAAATTTTTTCACTGGAAATAAGCCTGTTTGTCAATTATGTGGTAAGCAAGGGCATACTGTAGTTAAGTGTTACCACAGGTTTGACATCAATTATCAAGGAGTTTCTCAAGCTTTACAGGCTTCTCAAGCTTTACAGGCTTTTCAAGGTTTACAAACTCTTCAAACTTCTCAAACTTTTCAAGCTTCTTAGGTTTTCAATGCTAGTCAGTTATCTCAAACTTCTCAAGCTTTTATTGCTTCTCTATCAATAATACAAGATTATACTTGGTATCTTGATATTGGAGCTACTGACCATATTACCTCAGACCTGAGCAAGTTGGCTATCACAAGTACTTAAATTGGATCTGTGACAATTCAAGTTGGTAATGGTTCTCACCTATCCATTACTGATATTGGTTCTGGTGTCTTACATTCTCCATTCCTTTTAGCAAGTTTACAGCGTAAGAAGATATTATTTGTTCCTTCTATTACTAAGAGTTTGCTTATTATTTCTTAGCTCATTAAAGATAGCAATATAACCGTTGAATTTCATGATCATGGTTGATTTATGAAGCATAAGGATACCAACCAACTTTTACTGGCAGGAGTCCTCAGTAATGGATTATATCAGCTTTCCTTGTCATCATATAATGCTTCAATCGAGTCCTCTTCTTGTGCTACTTCTCAAGTATCTTTAACTCCTATTTCTCTATATTCTCTTGTGGCTAATTCTACATCTTCTGTTTCTAAGAATAATCAGACTCTTTCACATAAAAGATTGGGTTATTCACACTTTCAAGTATTGTAGAAACTGTCTTACACTGCTTAGCTATTTAAGTGTGTTAGTAATGTTGATTGTTTTTGCGAATCTTTTAAGTTTGGTAAGCAATGTCATGCTTCCTATCCTAGTTCTAATACTAGAGCAACAACTCCTATTGAAATAATACATTATGACCTTTGGGGTCATTCCCCGATAAAATCTGTTGAAGGCTATACTTACCACATCGACTTTATGGATGATTTTAGTAGGTATATTTGGATTTTTCCTCTTAAGTCTAAAGCTGAAGTTTCTAATGTGTTTAAGCAATTTTTTGCACTTGTTGAGAGACAGTTTGACACAAAGTTGAAATGTTCGCAATCTGATTGGGATTGTAAGTATAGGCCACTTGCAAATTATCTTAAAGATCCTGGTATTGTCTTGAAACATCCCCACCCACAACTCATAAGCAAATGGAATGGTAGATAAAAGACATAGACAGATTGTAAACATAGGTCTTACTCTCCTCGCAGAAGCTTCATTACCTCTTCTTTTTGGTGGTTTTCATTTTACACTGCTGCTTTTCTAATAAACAGGTTACCATCAACTTCTCTACAATTTCGTTCTCCTTTTTCTACTTTGTATCATGTTTCTCCAAATTACAAGTTACTTAAGGTTTTGTGGTTCTGTTTGCTATCTTAGTCTCAGGCCATATAACTCTCACAAATTGTCCTTTTTCACACCTCTACTTGTGTTTTTTTTTTGTGGATATAGTTTTTCACATAAAGGATACCTTTGCTTGCATCCATCTGGTAGAGTCTACATTGCTTAAAGTGTGTCTTTAAATGAAATCGACTTTCCATTTAAGTCTGGTTCTTTTCTCGCTTCTCCCCTCTCTTCAGTTTCATCGCCTGTTAATATCTTAGGCCCTTGGATGTTTCCTAGTTCAGTGTCACTCTCTTCTTGGCATCCAATTAATATTCCATTATCCTTTACATCAGTTTCTACTTCAATTCCTCTTCCTCATACATATTCTATCTCATCAGTATCTCCTCAAACACATGACTCTCATACACAGTCCATAACACCACCACTTTGTATTGAAGTTCTTTATTCTTCCTCTTTAATACCACTTGCAATTGTCTCTTCTTCAACTAGAAATTCAGTTTCTCCATCTAAGGTTTCACCTTCACCATTGACAAATGTTCATCCTATGGTTACCAGGTCCACATCTGTTATTTTTAAGCCAAAGTCCTTTACTTATTTAGCCATATCATTAGCCTCCCCAACATTACAACCGATAACAGTGCAGCAAGCTTTAACAGATCCTAAATGGTATGCTGCTATGTAGGCAGAGTTTCAAGCCTTAGAGAATAATCACACTCGGATTCTTGTTCCACCATCTCCTGATATGGATGTGGTTGACAACAAATTGGTGTTTAGAGTTAAATATTATTCAATTGATACAATTAAGAGGTATAAAGCCAGGTTAGTTGCTGAAGGTTTTCAGCAAACTCCTGGTCTTGATTACTTTGAAACCTTTAGTTTGGTAATTAAAACTTTTACAATTAGAGTTATTTTCTCTTTGGGTTGGGATATTCAACAAATAGATGTTAATAATGCTTTCCACAAATAGATGTTAATAATGCTGTCCTCAATGGTGATCTTCAAGAAACATTTTTTATATCTCAACCTAAGGGATTTGTTGATTCATCTAAGCTTATTTTTATTTGTCATCTGCATAAATCCTTTTATGGCTTGAAGCAGACACCTAAAGCTTGGTTTGATAAGCTCAAGTGTGCCCTACTTTAGTGGGGGTTTCTATTATCAAGTTCAGATACTAGTTTGTTTATATTTAAGTCTGGAAACACCATTATATTGCTGTTAGTATATGTCGATGATATTATGATACTGGTAGTGATAATGCTCAAATTGAAAGGGTAATTAGTGATTTGAATCAAAGGCTTGCACTCAAGACACTTGGATCAATCAATTACTTTCTTGGGTTTTTAAGTAACAAGGTCCAACGTTTGCATTTTGCTTACACGGAAAAAATATGCAAGTGATCTCTTAAAAAGATGTAATATGCTTGAGACTAAAGCAATTAAGTCATCTTTAGAAGCAAATTCAAAGCTCTTATTGCAAGATAGTAGAGAATTTGATCAACCTAGTTTGTAGAGAAGCAAAATAGGTGCCTTGCAATATCTCTCTATTATTAGACCAGGTATATCCTATGCAGTAAACAAATTAAGTCAATTTCTGTAATCCCTTATAGTTAAGCATTGGCAAGCCTGCAAGCGTGTGCTCAAATATATCAAGGGTAATTCTCGTTGTGGCTTAGTTTTCAAGCCAATGCGGTCTTTTACACTTAAAGCTTATAGTGATGCAGATTGGGCAAGTTCTTTGGATGATAGGAAGTCTACTTCAAGATGTTGTGTCTACTTCGAAAACAATCTTATCTACTAGTGTTCAAAGAAGCAAAAAGTGGTTGCAAGATCATCAACAGATTGAGAATATAGAGCTATGTCTCTTGCTGCAATTGAAGTGTTGTGGTTACAAAGTTTGCTGTAGATTGGTATCAAATTATGTGAAATTCCAATTCTATTATGTGATAACAAAGGAGCTGAATCATTGGCTTCTAACCCTCTGTTTCATGCTAGAACAAAGCATATTGAAATTGATGTACATTTTATTAGAGAGAAAGTATTAGCAAATCAGTTAAAGGTTCAACATGTGTCTAGCTACAAAATTTCAAAATGTTGACATACTGACACAACCTCTTGCTTGAGCAAGATTTGATTTCCTTTGAGAAAGATGAACTGTTGCTTTTGGAAGTGATCTGGGTGCATTAACAGATGATGCAAGTTAAGTTTCTGATGCAAGTTTACTAGGATACTAGTTGGTCATCCTAGTTGCACTTGAGGGGGACTTTTAACACTAAGTATAGAGGGTAATTTGGTAATTCTGTAATTAAGGGTAGTATTATAAACTGATTATCTTTCTGTTAGAGTTGTTAGTTAGATATAGTTAGTTTATAACTATAAAAAATTACACTTAGTTTCTATATAAGTCAGCTTGTGCTCGATTCCAGAATTATTAATAAAGAAAACAGTTCTTTTCTTATCTAGACTTTCATGTGAGCTCCCAAGAGCACTCCCATCATTATGCTTTGTTTGTACTGTGAAAGTGTGAATATAGCTTTTGTGATGTTTTCTGAAAATCATGTTTTGATGGCTGTTTAAAAATGAGTTTGTTGTGAAAATGAAAATGAGATTATTATTTTATTTATTTTAATTCAAAGTAGAATGGAGATGATGCCTATCAACATTTCATGAGTGTGATCATTGATTGTACCAGCACACTACAAAGGTGTGAATATAGTTTATAACCTGTTTTTGAAAGCTAACGTTTTAAATATGGTTACCAGAAACTGGGTTTATTGTAGAAGCTCATGTTATTATTATTTTTTTTTTATATTTTAAGAAACTGAGGCTGCAAAATAGGGATTCTCAATATTATTTTCAACTTTGAAACATCTAAATTTACCAGCATGATTAAACTGTTAATTGCTATGTATTCCGATTCAGATTTATGTAAATGACCCTGTAGCTGTATATGGTTGTTTCCAATATTATTTTTTAATTATTAGATTAATAAAAAAAATCTATAGTATTAATATTATAAAGGTGCTAGCAGGTCCAACACCCCGTAAGAAATACTAAACTATAAAATGCTTTTTGAATAAACAAGAACTTAAAAAACGGAAAACTCTAAAGAGATTTAGGAATCTTTCGTGTTTTTTATACATGGAAGCTTTTGAAAAATGAAATGGAAAATAATTGTGGCCTTGAATTATGTCAATCCATGTTTTAAATGATGAGGGGGTTAAATGTATGTCGTCGTTAAGTTGTTTTGTTTTCAAATTTCAGCATCTTTGAATGTCTGCTTTTGCTCCGGCATACTTCTAACATTTTCACCATCAAATTATAGTCAATGGGACAATAAATGAATAAAAGTTTCCATAAAATTCAATAATAATTCTTGTCATAATTTTCTTTTACTGGGTTCTGAATATGCTATGAATTTTGGGTTGAATATTAAAATGAACCCTTCATTTTCCAAAATGATGATACAACGTTGTATCGCATTCGAAAGAATAATAAGGCCATGTCTCCATCCCACAAAAGAAGAATTAATAATAAGCTTTAGACGCGAATACCAACAAAGAAAAGGACCTCTAATATCTGTTAAATTGAAAAGAGAATTAGATGAAAGATATCTGGATAAAATCTAATCAATAATCATCCGGAGCACATAATTAATAAAAGGATTTAAAATACGTGTTTTACAGTTTTCAATACTAATAATATTCATGAAGATCATCACCAGAGGCACAGGCTCCCAGGGGCCTAGCTGAACTTTCTTTCACTTTCTTAATTATTGAACACATTTAATTTCACCGCAGTTCCTCCTAATTCAACTAAGTAACAAGAAGAGAATATAGCAAATGATGGAGGTGGAGGAGACTTTAATTTGTACAACTATATATATAATATGCATATCTTCTAATTTTCTTATAATCCCAGTTGACAGCAAAGTGATGATCCATCCTTGAAGTTACGTGCTTTAGTTTCTTAAAGCAAATTAAAAACTCAGTTAAAGTATAGTCTTACTCTTACAGCACATGCGTTCACTACCAGAAGCTACTGATTTCTGACTGCAGTGTACAGAATTGCGTAGAGCACAAACAGAAGAAATGTTCCGAACCCAAACCATTCAGCGTCTGAACCAGGAAGGCTTCTTTGATCATAATATCCTTTGTTAGAGGAGTAGATAGGAGAGTATACGGGGAGCATGTGTGCAAGCACTAACGAGAGAAGCAGAAGCACATAGAGAAGGGAGAAGGTTTGACCAAAGATAACAAATCCAAGCACTCCCACCATCACGGTAGGCACCAGTGGAGATGGCCCTGATTTGTTCTCCATACCTCTTGACCGTTTGCTAATCTACACTCTGCTTTGTTTTGATGTCTTCAGGCACAAGCACAACCTGTAGGGGACATTTATTTTAGAGTTTATAAAAGGAGAGGAAGTTTGTTTGATATGCGGAAAGGACACAACTTCAGAACAATCTAGTTATTCTCTTCTTCGGCTCCTTATAAATAATTAGTTGAACTACGGTATACTCAATAGTAACAAAATCTTTCTTTATATTAATTGAACTTTAGTTATTTCCCCTATGTATAATATAAATCAATCTCTTACATAATTATTTATGAGTTAAAAATAGCTCCGACTATTATAATTGAATTTTAGGTTATGTGGTTTCTTAACCTGATGTCGGATTTAAAATAATTGAATGGTACTTATTAAAGAACACATTAAATTCTCAATTATATAAAATAAAAATATAAAATATAGTAGTTGAGCCACCATAATTGTATATATACAGTTTATGTAAGATAAGCATGAAAATAAGTCCAAGTACAAGACTACAACCAAAAGGAATCCCTGAAAATTATTATTATTATTTTTTTATGAAACATGCACGAAGCTAGAGATTGGAAAAATACGTTGTTTTAGTTTAGAGTTAATTTTGGGCATAATAAATTGAAGGAAAAGATACAAATCTACTGGGTTCGATGCCTTCAAGAAGGTGGATTTTTTTAAAGTTGATTTTAATATTGTGAGAGATGGATTTACTCTTTGGAATAATGTCTACAACGTTCTATAAATTGGAACATGGAGAGTAACTATAATTAAGGTGCCGTTCGCAGTTGGAATTCAGTAAATATGATTGTGTTCTGTGAATTTGAGAAACGCAGAAAACATGTTTAACACCCATTTTACCAAAACATTTTTACAAAGCATGTACAAACACTCATTCTTTCTTTTCACAAAGAAAACAACGAAAACACTGAAAAAATGCTAGGAGTAAAAAGTGTTTAAAAATTACCTTAAACAAATTGATTGTAAATTATGAAATAATTTTATTTTAATAATTACATATAAAAGTTACGAAATATATACAATAATTGATAAAAGTAGTTACTAGTATACGTATTTGTTAATTTTATAATACAAAAGAAATTTACATAGATACCACTATAGCAATATATAGCCTTACACACACGCTACTCCATTGTTGGTTTTCTTTTTGGTGTTGGAGCTCATCAAGATCGATTATAAGAATCAGATTATTTTTTTAAATGCAAGGTTATCATCATTAGCACTCGCATAGGAAAATGGGTGATTCTTTAATTTTCAAACAGTGTCTATAATGTGCATATCTGCCGCTAAAGCTAAAGGCTTAGCATGTCTCACTTATTTTTTATTTTTAGATTTTGTTATAGCTAATTTTTTTTTTCATATTACTTTATATCATATATGTTATATGTTTTAGTATAGTTATAGAAAATATGATAGATAAGTTAAATAAATACTGTACCCAAATCCAATAATCTAAAATCAAAGGTTTTCTAATTGATTTAAGTTACAAAGTTTAAATTATATATTTAATTTTCTTTTATTAAGATCATATAATAAAGTAATTAAAAACTAACAATACCAAAACAAGCCATTATGATGAATTGTTTTGATATAAATCATAAGTAACAGAATTGTGAGAGAAAGATGAGACAATATGAAAGAGTTTTAGTAAAAATTAAAATTAATAAAGTTATTTTAGAGAATTCAATTAACAAATGACCCAGCGTTTTCATGTTTAGAAAAAGTCACATTTTTTTTTTTTTGGCCTTTGAGACTGAGAGTTAATCTTTCGTTAAAAAATCAAATAATTTAAAATATTTAAATGAAATAAAATAAGTTAAATTCAGATTTTAGATTTATTTTAGAAAAACTCATTACTTTTTTCTTTTATTGTTAGTGCAATAATGGACCAGGATACATTAGATCATATCTTAGAACTCTAAAATATTGCCATTGTTTGGAGAGGGGAGGACTCATATAAATTTGTTGTTAATTAGAAAATTGTCTAAATAATAAGAAGCTTTTATTTCCTACTGAATGTATATTGTATATAAATAATGTTAATCATACAATCAACCTCAAACAATTAAATAAAAATACACAATAAAAGAAATAAATTACAATAATAATGTGACATCTAATAATAGCATACTATATTAGATTTTATAAGAATCATTGTCCAAGTTGATTGTATTTGTGATATTATTGATCGTTTATACTACTTCTCCCCATTTAAATTGTATGAACCACAATTAATGTTTATTAATTGTAATAAATGTGGTTAACGTGAACGTGTCATGTGCTCCCTGTTGGAATATAGAAGTTAATATAAAATGAGGGAGAATTCACTAAAACCTTACAACAATTTGGTCAAAGTAGTCAATATCCCGTAACCCGTTGAATATATAAAAAAAAATTAAATATCAACTATGAACTTTAAGATTTAAAGATTAAAGAGTAAATTTGTTATTACATAATCATATATTAATCCTCTTCTCCTTTTTTGTTCCCCCTACATTGAACCAACATATATTCCCACCCCCATTGGCTTTTTTCTTCGTCTTCTCAAAATTTCCCTCCTTTTCTCAGAACTCCTCCACTCATTTTGGTGACTTAAACGGAAGGTTGTGGTTATGGTGGTGGCTGTTCGATCATTTGTTATGTATATGATGTATGTTTTCCTTAATGAGTATAATGGTATACATTGACTTTCGGGGACTATCATTAGTTTTTTCATTCAACAGGCATATTGATAACTTTGACCAATTAATTAGAAAATAAGGCTCATAGCAATTATTTTTCACTTTTCATTTGCATGCATCATTATATATAAAGAACTAAAGATCACATCAGATTTGAGTAAGAGTATATGTGCCTTCATGAAAATTAGAATTAATATGTGCGCGCGCGCACACACTTTCTATCTCTCATCAATATTGCGACTACTTTCAAACTCCTTTTAATATATTTCTTGTATACCAATTAGACTTTATGATTTTTTTTTTCCCATTCAAAGAGAGTCAATTGTGTGTATTTTAGGGAGAACCAATTCTATTGTTTCTATACACGAAGAATAGTACAGATTGACGTGCATAGCATGCATCAAGTGAAAAATGTTTATAAACTGCCTTTTCTTATTGCTTTATAGTTTTCTTTTAATTATATAGACATGGACTTGAATATATATGCTAGGAAATAAGATGCCGAAAGTCACTTTTTATGATTCTACAAGTTCACAAATTACCATGTCCGGTAAGAATAATATGATATTTACTTGCACTCTTATTGATAAAAAATTTACTTTTATATGTCTTTCCTTAAATTTATTGTTGTGGTCGAAAGATGAGGTCGAAAATATAAAAAATGATCTTTTTATTAAGAGTAGTGATATAAATATCAAATCATACATCTCAAATGATACGATACGAAATTAAAGCTACCAAAACATCATTTGTTACGTTATTACACCATTTAGTTGACAAACATTAATTAAATATATATCTTTGGGTTACAAAATTTTTGATATATTTTAAGAAATGTATCACTATTTTTTTATCAAATAAGAGATCAAAATAACTTTTCTAGTTTTCAATTTGTATTCTCTACCATTTTGATGATAAGAAAATGGGAGAAAAATGTAACTAAACTGAAAGTACTAAAGGAGAATTATGGAGTAAAGACTCTTATTAAGTATTGAGTATATTTATCTACAATAATTTAGATGAAAATATATCAATTTATAAAGAACGAATTGCTATCATGAACAACTAATGTATAATATATAACAAGTGTGCTACACATGCATTTAAAAAATTATACCACAAATCAAGCATCCCAAATAATGTTACATCCATTTAGAGCTATCACATAATTTATTATATCATGACATCATTCACTTAACAATTTTAATAAAATTCACATTATTTAATATCCTAATTTTAGTATTTCATTTGAAAACAGTAACATTATTGATATGTAAATCCTTTGATCTTGTATTTGGTATCAGCTTTTCTTATGGGACCTAAGCACTTTCTTCTATATTCTTCTTTAATTACGGATTTTACCTTTTAGATTCGGTTATGAGTCTTGTTATTTGAGCCCTAGAAAATTTCTCTTTAAACCCCACTTACATTAAAATTAAAATTAAAATCAAAAGAATGTTTTAAAAGAAAATTATTGAAAGTTATATATGTTAAGTGTACCTCATTTTTTTAATGTAGATTTCATTTTTTAAAATTTTTCTTAAATCATAAATCTTTGTTTTTCTTGTCAAAGACCTATTTAAAGTTGATTTTTTTTTTATATTTATATTGTAATTTTGGAATAATATGAAATGAATTTAAACATTCAAAATAAAATAACTAAGCAAAAGTAATATTTTTTTTCAATCTCTATGAATTGAATTTCTTTGACTTGTTTAGTTCATTGTAATTGAACAATTTGTTTTTTGCTTATTTAAATGAACTACAATTATTAATCTATTTTAAATGACTAAAAATAATTAGCATAACCAATTCAATGTAATTAAAAAATTTAAACTTGTGTTATTAATTATTTTATTTAATAAAAAAATGTACAATTTATCAATTTATAGAGGCAACACAAAATCAAAATTTGAATACATAATAGCAAAGCCTTAGAAAAGAATAGAGCTTTCATGTATACTTACCTCAACAAAATAAATAAATAAATAAAATCCTAGAATAAGGAAATAAATAGAAGATGATGAATAAAAAAAACAATTATGATTTTGGAGAATAGAAGAGTTAATTTCTTAAGATTAGATGAAATATGTTTTAAAAATAATTTTTTTTGAAGAAAAACCAATCATAAGATATATAAATAAAATAAAGAGCATTCTAAGTCTTATACAAAATATACTTAATTTTGATTTTTAAGTATATTTTAATTATAGTGGGACTTAAAAGAGAGATTTAGATGCGCTCAAATAATAGCAACCTTCGGTTCGGTAATTACTCTTTTCTTGTCAGGAGCTCTTTCTCTTGGGCTTTTTTTTTTTTTAGTAAACTTGGGTCTTCTCAGTTTTGGGCCCCTTAAACCTTTCCAGCGTGATGTCTTCAACTCTTATTTTAACGCCTTCACGTCTGCCGATAAAATCACAAGCACAACTAGTACGATTAGCGAACCCATTATCACAAGTGCTTTTTCTTGTTATTTTATTTTTAAAGATAAATGATAAATACAAAACCTAGCATAAGCCAATATGACGTGAACCAAGACAAGTATTGTATAGGTAAGCTACGTAGTCTTAACGGAAGTCTTCCCAGCTAGTTGCTCACGCCCGGGTGCTAAATAGTATCAGGACATAACATTAGCAATACCAACACAAAGGAAGAGAGTTTTATCAAAGCAAATGTTAACCTGAAATTGCTAATCCTCAATATCAATATGGCTGATCCACTTTCACTTGTAGTAAGTCCTATCGTTGATAGGATCACTCAATCTGATGCTTCCCTGGCCAAAGAAGAGTTTCTTCTGCTCCATGGTGGCGTCAAGGAGGATGTAGAAAACTTGAAAAGCGATCTGACTGCTATCAAAGCCGTTCAAGATGCAGAGAACAAGCAAAGCAATAGTTCTTCTCTGAAAGACTGCTCGGAAATCTTCAAAATGCAGCCTGCGATGCAGAAGACATACTTGATATGTTTCAAACTGAAGCACTTCTTTGGAAGCAAAAATGGAAGGAACTCAAGATTAGGCTTTCTGTAAGTGCAAGTAAAATTTCCCTTCAATTTACTACTGCGCATAATATTGAGAAAATTTCAGCAAGAATACAAAGTATTTCTGAAGAAAGAAAAAAATTCAATCTTGACACCACTATTATCCTTGATCATTTTCTCTAAAATTTACAAGACCCCATCGATCTCCACATTTTTTCTGCAGCCTACCATTGATTCTAAGTCATTTTGAAGAGATTTAATTGAATGAAGAAAGATATGAAAAATAACCAGATAAAAGTCTTTATTCATGTGACGACAAGCAGAGAATTCAAGCTTCATTGCAACTTGACGAAATCTTTGCTATGCCAAACACATTCAGAGCTCAATTTTGCTAAACAAAATTATCATTGCGGTTCCTACACGTATGTTCCATCTATTATCAACATGTTCAGTGCACAACCTTAAGTTCTTATATTTTATTTAGTCTTTTTTCAACATATATACGCATGCAAATTATATCTCGTATTGGTATTGCACAATTTTATGTGGCTTATATAGCTAAATAATTTTCAAAAGTGCTTTGCATATTTATATTAATTTCTAGAGATCAAGGCAAGTGTTATATATACTAAACTTACAGCTTTTATACAATCGTAACTAAACAACCTGATTTAACAACTTAAGTAGTAAAATCTTATTAAAGATGTAACTCTCCCTCATTTATTTTTATTTTTTCTTTCTCTAATAAATTTTTACTCCGTAAACTATCACGTCAGATTACAAAATTATGATTGTATTTAATGTTAGCACTACTATACTAATATGGTTCTAGATCCTGTGCTTATATAAATGTAAACTAATATCACGTGATCGAAGACAAATATTTTAACGTAATCTATTCAACAGGCCATGCATATATATATATATGAATGAATGGCGGACTAGTATCAATCGCAGACTATTAATCGTATCTAGGTGGTGCAGTCTTCCAGCCTAGTTTGTCATAGTCATCACTGTCTATACGCGGTGTGGACTAGTCTTAACAAGAGGCTATTAATTGTACCTAGGTGGTTGAGTGTTCCCTCCTAGTATGAAATAGTCGTCTTTGTCATCTTTACGCGGTTTTTGATAGTACGCTACATATATTAATAACATTACCAAAACACAAGGAAGATAAATTTACCAATGCAACATTATATTTAACCTGAATTCCAATTCCAATTCCAATTCCAATTACTAACCCTCAATATCTATATGGCAGATCCGGTTTCAATACTTTCACTTGTAACATAAATAGATAATCAAGAGAAAACTTCAAGAGTATTGCATGGCTGAATATTCAGTTTCATGAGTTAGGAAATGGTGGAAAGCGAAGCATTTGGAGAGAGAATATGATGGAGAGAGAGACTGAATAACAGTGAAATTAAATGATTAAAATTAATGTCGTTTCTCGTATGAGAATATTTGTTCCGAACGACTTAATACATTGAACAACCTAGAATACACTGTCCTGATTTCAGCACAAAGTACAGATGTCCACCAGAGCCTTATTAATATATGTATATAAATATATACTTACGTTTATACACACACACATATATACATGCACACATTTATATATACATAATGTTTGTTTTGTTTATAATATTATTTATATGTATATATATAATATTATAAAATCAAGTGTACGTATAAATAATATTATAAATAAAACAAACATTTTATACATATATAAAACAAACCCACTTGCGCATATACCTCAACTATATATATGTATATAAATTGACTTGGTTTTCATATAGGGTTGTCTTAGATTTTAGAACTGTTTATGTTTTTAAATTAACAAGATACGGACAAAAAAAGATATTTAAATTAAATTGTTTATTTCATTCGAGACATATTAACAATAAAAGAACAAGCAAGATAATTTAAATTAATCATGACCAAACCACTGCTTACTAATTTTGTGAAATGTTCAAGCAATGTGCTAGGCAAGTGTGCTCATGGATGGAGTCATTCTCAATAATATTCTATTTTTAACTTAACTTTCCCATCTTCACATCAATTATCCTCCATTTTTTTAATATTCTTTTGAAGCGTAAATCGTGAGCTTTAATTACTCAATACCAATATATAATATATAAAGCACAACCAATAGGATTAGAATTTAGCGAACTCATTTTCGCAAGTGTTTTTATTTTCATTTTTAATTTCAAGACTCAAGAGACAAGACAAATGATACATAGCCAAGCTAATACAATATTACGTGAATCAAGACAAATATTATACATGTAAGCTAATTATGAAATGGATTTACTTGAGATTATATATGTTGGACTTAAGACACTTAATATTTTATACGTTGGACTTAGTCTTAACAGAAGACTATTGCATCTGCGACTTCATCTAGTTGTAAAGTCTTCCCAACCAGTTGCCCAAAGTCTTCCATAACTCCGGGGAGTCAATTGGCATTACCAAAACAAAGGAAGAGAAATTTATCAAAGCAATATTAACCTGATTCCAATTCCTGATCTTCAATACCAATATGGCAGATCCAGTTTCAATACTTTCACTTGTACTAGCAAATCCTATCGTTGATAGGATCATTGAATCTGCTGCTTCCTTGATCCGGGAAGAGTTTGATTTGCTCCGTGGCGTCGAGAAGGAGTTCGAAAACTTGACGAGCAATCTGACTGCTATTAAAGCCGTGCTTCAAGATGCAGAGAACAAGCAAAGAAATGATTCTTCTCTGAAAGACTGGCTTGAAAAGCTTCAAAATGCAGCCTACGATGCAGAAGACACGCTTGATATGTTTCAAACTGAAGCTTTTCTTTGGAAGCAAAAACAGAAGGAACGCAGGATTAAGCGTCCTTTTAGTGTAAGTGAATTTTCCCTTAAACGTACTACTGCACATAAGATTGAGAAAATTTCAGCAAGAATAGAAAGGATTGCTGAAGAAAGAAAAAAATTCAATCTTGACACCACCATCAATACTGTTGTTGAAAGTTCTCAAATTCATCCACACACAAGTTTTGTCGTCGATACAAAAGATGTCGTTGGTAGGGAGTCTGATAAAGAAAAAATAATTAACGTGTTGTTGTCAGATGAATTTGATAAAGATGGTGAGATTACTGTCATTCCCATCATTGGAATGGGAGGCCTGGGCAAAACCACTCTTGCTCAACTCATCTTCAATGATGAGAGAGTGAAAAACCATTTTGACTTGGGTAGAATGTGGGTCTGTGTTACAGTCGACTTCAATTTAATAAAAATTCTTGTGGATATAATGGAATCTTATTCCAAGATGAAGGTAGCAAGTAATTTGTCTGATAACCAAATAATACCTAACTTTGTACAATTTTTGAGTGGAAAGCGGTATTTACTTGTTCTTGATGATGTCTGGATTGAGGATTATAAGGAATGGGAATTGCTTCGGCAATACTTAAATCATGGGGAAAATGGAAGCAAAGTTATAGTTACTAGTCGAATAGAAAATGTTTCAACGATTATGGGCACACAACCTCCCCATCGCTTAGGATTTTTGCCTGAACCTCAATGTTGGTCCTTGTTTGAAAAAATTGCTTTTACAGATGATAATTTGTTGAGTAACCAGCGGAAGAATTTGGAAGACACAGGTAAAGAAATTGTGGGCAAGTGCAAAGGTCTGCCTTTGGCAGTGAAGGCAATGGGTGGTCTGTTGCGCGGTAATGTTGATATAAACAAATGGCGGAGAATCCTAAGAAGTCACATATGGGAACTAGAGGAGGGAAATCTTGATAACAAGCCCAAAATCCTGCCTGCCCTGAAATTGAGTTATGACTACCTACCCCTTTATCTTAAGCAGTGCTTTGCATATTGTTCAATATTTCCCAAGGCTTATGCTTTTGATAGAAGTGAATTGGTGAAACATTGGATGGCACAGAAATTTATTCATACCATCGGACAGGAAAGGAAAGAAGAGACTGGACATGAATACTTCAATGAGTTACTAGTAAGGTCATTCTTTCAAGTTCAATATTCAGTTATTGACCATGCGGATAGATACTACATGCACGATCTTATCCATGACTTAGCCCAATTGATTGCTAGACATCGCCACCATTATTGCCTGGTGAAGGATGAGAGGTCTTGCGGTACTTCTCAAAATTCTCGTCATGTGTCCTTGCTTTGTGAAGATGTACAACAGCCTGCTCTGAACATTGTTCAAAATTCTAAAAAGCTCCGCACACTTCTCTTTCCTAGTGAGTACTTGAAGAATTTTGGTCAGGCCCTTGAAAAGATTTTTCGTGAACTGAGATACATTCGTGTATTGGATCTGAGTTCAAGCATGATCAAGGAATTACCAAACTCTATTGAAGAGTTAAAGCTCTTGTCCTTCCTTGACCTCTCCAGAACTGAGATCAAAGCACTTCCCAACTCGATATGTAATCTCTGCAATCTGCAGACATTGAAGCTTTTAAGGTGTCCTTGGTTTGTTGAACTGCCCAAGGACTTCAGCAAACTTGTTAAACTACGTCATCTTCAGCTAGATGACATCTTCTGGTTCAAGTTGTCCACATTGCCACCTGGAATTGGAAAGTTAACCAGTCTGCATAATTTGCATGCATTTCAGGTTGGCCATGAGAGTGGATATAGAATGGAGGAACTAAGGGATATGGCAGATCTTACAGGAAGATTGCATATATCAAAGCTTGAAAATACAGTGAAATCGGGAGACAGCAAATTAAGTGAGAAGGAGAACCTTCAGAGGTTGGTTCTGGAATGGAGTGAGAGAGATGTCAATCCACAAGATGAAGCAGCTGAGGAGCAAGTACTTGAAGGGCTCCGACCTCACGGAAACCTCAAAGAGCTGGAGATTTTTCACTACCAGGGTGCCAGATTCCCAACTTGGATGACAGATGGGCTACTTGGAAATCTTGTCACCGTTTCGTTAACTCATTGCACCAAATGCAAAATCCTCTCTTTCAGTGGGCTGCCTCGTCTTAAAAATCTCTTTGCTAAAGGGTTGCAGGAGTTAGAGAAATGGCAAGATGTGGAATGTAGTTCCCTTATTACTTTAAAGATTAGTAATTGCCCCATGCTAAGTGAATTGCCTGAATTGTTAGTTAACGCGCGTGTTTTGAAGATCAAGAAATGTAACTCATTAAAGTGTCTTCCAATTACACCAAATCTGATGTTTCTAGTACTTGTTGACAATCTTGTTCTGGAAGATTGGAATGAAAAGCCACTTCTTTGGACGCATGTAAACGATCAAGGTCAGGTCATTGAACGTCACTCACCATCGTCATTGATTGAACTTCTAGAAGTGAAAATAATCAACTGCCCAAAGCTGCAGGCTCTGCCACATGTCTTTTTCCCGCAGAAACTGGAGATTAGTGCGGTCAAATTATTGAACACCCTGCCAGACTCACACCATAGCCAACGTCTCAAGCATTTAGCTTTGGATGAATTTGAAGATGGAACATTAGTAAAGACGATACCCAATACCAGCTCGCTTGACTCCTTGGTTATTTCGAACATCTCAAACCTACTCTCTTTTCCAAAATGGCCCCATCTTCCAGGGCTCAAGGCTTTGTACATCCATTATTGCAGAGAACTTGTGTCTTTGTCTGAAGAAGTGGAAGGATCTTTTGTTAGCTTGACCTCTCTGAAACTAATGTCTATTCGAGGGTGTACAAAGCTTGTGAAACTTCCAAATGAAGGTTTACCTACTTCTCTTGAGTTTTTGAGTGTTGGCTTTTGCCCCAATTTAGAGTCCTTAGGTGCCAAGGGCACGCTTACAAGCCTCCTTTCACTAAAAGACTTTTACATTGAGGACTGCCCCAAGATCCTTTCTTTTCCTGAGGATGGGCTTCCTTCCTCTCTACAGCATCTGCGCATCCAAAAATGTCCCGAGCTTACAAAGAGATGCCAAAATGTGACTGGGGAGGGTCCTGAATGGCCAAAGATCAAGAACATACCTGACTTGGATATTATTTTCATTAAAGAATCTTCAGACGAAAAGAAGAAAGAATCGTCAGCTTGGTGTCTGCCAGTGGTCCACAATGCAGGTTAGTATGCTCAACTTGTCATTAGAAATTCTAAACTTGAAATTAAATTTAAGAATTTTTCATGATTATTTTATAGATTATTAAATTTCATTAAAGATATACCCATCTCTGTGCTGAAGAATTATAGACTGATGTGTCCTATTAGAACACTTTGCAGGAAAGAAATTCAAAGGGAAGATAGGGCCAGCAGAATCAACTGCTTTGGCACAAAATAGTAAGAGCACATTAATCAATTTCAAGACCAAGACGAAGGAGGCAGCAGCAACAACAAAGAACAGTGAACAGTTCCTTGATCACAAGACAAAGGTCCATTAATTCTCTCTCTTACTTCTATTATATGCTTTGGTAGTCAAAATGGAAAAACAAGCTACAGTGTTTAGTATCCTTGTTATTACTATTGATCATGTCTTATTTGTACACCATCGATCTAAGAAATAGCACTTAGAATTCTTGATCTCTCTCCATATGCGCTCAATTCAAATATTTTTGAATTAGAATGCTTTTCTCTGTTTCAAATGGTTATTATGATGCTATGTTATAAAATAATCTAGCTGTCCTGTCATGTGTCTACAATTGGCGAGTAAAAGGTCTTTTTTTTTTTTTTGTATCTTGGACTCTGAATTACTTTGTGAGTTAATGAGCCTAGGTAATAATAGATATATATCGGTGGTGAATTGTATGAATTATAAAGATCTGGTTGCTTTGAATTGATATATATAACTACATTATGCAGAAAACATGGATGGATGAGGAGTCTGGTGCCTATAATTGCTTCATGTTGTATCCGATGTCACTTAGTATTACTTGGGGTAACAGCCGTGAATATTGGAGTTGGGATTGCTTTAAAGAAACAACGTAAGTGAGATGAAATTTTAATATTATTTATTTCATACAAGTAGAGTCACCACCGCATTGCTACCATTTGTAATTTAATCAATCTATCGTTAAATAGATTAACACATGATTGCTGCTGCAGCGATGAAGACGTTGAGGTGGCCAAACTAACGTCAGTATGTTGGTTGGATGTGAGAGGAAAACTGAAAATTTCGAAGCTCTCTGCAGGGGCTGTGTATGAAATAATTTATGTGGTGAAGTTAACAAAAGGGGCATCTGGGTGGGAACTCCCAGTGGTGCTGAGACTATCTCTCCCTGATGGAAAAGTGCGAGAACGTCAAGTTAGCCTTTTTGAGAAGGCCAGAGGTGAGTGGCTGGAGCTCAGTGTTGGGAACTTCTTAACAAAGAATGGAGAAACAGGAGAAGTGTGCTTTGATATTTTTGAGCATGGGGGTCACTGGAAAACTGGACTTATAATTAAAGGTGTTATCCTTCGGCCAATAAACTCGTGAACTACACCTCGTGAGAATCCGGCTTTATTAATATATGTAACACTTCACTTTCCTATTCGCTCATTCTCATATTACTTCCAGCGTTACGTATTATTATATCGTACAATTATATTTGACATGATTTTCTTGAAGTTGAATAATGCCAGGACTGTCATTATAAGATTGTATAATAACCCCTCCTCTTCTTCCTTCCCTCTTTCTACTGTGTACTATTTTATTTCATGATAGAAAGTGTTTTTAATTAGGCATGTTTATATGCTTCATTTATAACAGCAGGCAAATACAGCAGGAATCTCCATCTGTCATAGGTGCGAGCTGAATAGAACAACACTTTGGATTGGTGCAGAGAGACTATTTCCCCGAAAAACTGGCTTCTCTTTCTGCCTTCTCTACTACCAATCCATAAGCTGCCTGCTATCAACTACCACACTCATAGAAGCAGTTCCATTTGTTCTCTTATGTGAACCATTATTCTAAACATTATTAATCAAATCTATTCCAAACGCTGTTCTCTTCGCTTGAGTGAGGGAGTACCACACAAAATACAGCACCCTTTTTTATCATCTCCATCATAATTATATCAACCAAACATACAAGGCAGCTGAAATACTCTCTATTGGAGCCTTAGCATTTGCTAATTAACAGCCCCTGATTTTTTATTTTTCTCATTTCCTTCTTTTTAGACTCCACCTTCTTAATTAATTAAATAACCTCCCTCTCTCTCCCCTTCCAGCAGACCCAAGAAAATCATGTCACTGGAGAATTGGACTTATAATTAAAGGTGTCATCGTTAGGCCAATAAACTCATGAACAACACTGCAACCGCATAAAAATTCAGCTCGATTTATCACTGCTATATAACACTTATACTTTTCCTATTCTCTCGTATTACCTTCAATGTGATGTACAATAATATAATACAATTATGTTTGACATGATTTTCTTGAAGATGAATAATGGCAGGGCTTTCCTTATGGGATGCTATAATATTAACCCCTTGCTCTCTTCTTCATCCCCTCCTTATATGGAATTCTACTAGTTAACTTTATTTCATGATAGAAAGTGTTTTCATTAGACATGTTTATATGCTTCAAAAACAGCAAAGAAATGCAACCGAAATCTCCATGTTTCTCCAATAATTCAAGAAATTTTCCGAGGAAAAAAAAATAATAAATAAACATCACCAACCAAATAAAGACCCATCTGCAATAAAAACTTATCAATTTTTGAGAATTGTTCTAGCAGTCATCATCATAAACTATATCCATTCTCAATAATTGATTCCATTGCTCAAACAAATAAATCCTTCATTACAAAATAAAAATAGGAAATAAAATTTAATCATAAATTTAGTTAAGTTATATAAATTCAACAAATATAAAATTCTTGTAGATAGTAAGACGCAAAAAAAAGTAAAAAGACAATATTTATTATTTAAAATGAAATTGTTGATGCACGATTTCCGGACGGCCGGGGAGCGGGTCGGAGCTCGGGGTTACGTCGGGTCCAATCCTGCGATCACAGAAAAACAGTCAGGGGTGCCGGCGGTGACCCTCCGACGCTCAAGTCAGTTTCCGGCACTCCGGAATTTTCTGGGAGAATTTCCTAGAGAGAGAAGCTCTCAAAAGTAAAGGAAATCTAGAGAGAGAGTAAGTTCAGAAAAGTGTGCATACCTTGAGTAATGATTCGGAGGGTTTATATAGGAGTCGGGATGGGTCATTGTGGGACCCAGATAACAGGCCCAGATAATGGGCTTCAGTAATGGGCTTACTGAATTAGAAATAATTAGGCCCAGATGATGGGTTTAATGGGCTTACTGAATTAGAAATGGGCTTACTGAATTAGAAATAATTAGGCCCAGATGATGGGCTTCAGTAATGGGCTTACTGAATTAGAAATAATTGAGGCCCAATTTTGTTATGGCCATAACAGAAATAATTAATATTAATAGATCATTTTTATTTTCTTAAGCAATAAAAATTCAATATCAGTTGCCTTCTCGCATATGTTAAAAGGGCTCAAAATATAGTTATAAATTAACAACCAAAACTTAAAATTGTTGGAATTTTAAAAATTAAGAATCTAAAAAATGTTAAGAAAGCCGAACTGAGGGGACCAAGCGGTTTTCGGGCCTTTATGACAGGGTGGGGGTCCAGGAAAACCAAAGGGGATATTCTGTACCCCAGCCGTCGAAAAACGAAACTTTTCCATAACTTTTATGTCAAATGCCAAAATTCTAGGCTAATTTCCTGAAACCTTTCCGTGTATATATATATATAGCTTGCTATTAGCAATTATCAATAAAGTGTTATAATTCAAGCATATATTGGTACTGGAAACAATATACTTGAAGGTGTGAAGGCTCGTGATTGTTCCTGCCTTAGTCTTAAGAAATGTACTGAAATGTTGTCGATGCTTTATAAATATTTAAAAGTAGCGGGATCAAGAGTAAGCAAACAAATCAAATGGAAATTGAGAGCGTAGAAGAAAGTGATGACGGAAATGAAAACGAATCACTTTATTCAAACTGTTTGTATCTCATTAGAAGGCTCTGGGGGTGTATTTTATAGAGTTTTACACGGCCCAAAGCCGCCCACATAACCAATCGCAATATGACAAAATTCCAGCCACTGCTACATATATAACGCTCTTAGCTGCTAGTCACAACTTTTTTAACATTGATTTTGTTTTTCTTTCCCTTCATGTGACTCCATGCCCAACGGTTAGGATTGGAAATTCGTGGTTAATGTACATTATATACATTACTGCATTAAACAAAGACAAAAAAAAAAAAAATTCCGCTCAGCGACTAAGCCCATTGTGATTTTATCTTTGCACAAAATACAAAAAAAAAAAAAAAAAGAGTTAGAAAGCTTTGCAGGAACCAGGATTTTAAATGGGGAATTAACACAACGCTTAGGGTTTCTGATCATTAACAGCGCAAGGTTAACACCTGTCGTTAGTTGCATATTGTTAGGCACAATTAACACCTGAAATACTGTCACATAATTCAAATCTTAAATCATTCCAAGTATTTAGATCTTATTATTTTGTTATAAAAAATAAAAAAATTGTAAATATGTTGTGAATAATTATCTCTTGCATATACTTAGCTTAATATATAAATATAAAAATAATAAGGGAAAAATAATGAAAACGAAAACGAAAACAAATGAAATATGACCTCAAGTCAATCGCAGAGGAATGAGTTACAGAAGAGATAAAATGGCCCAACTGAACCACGTCTTCTCCATAGGAGTGGCAATGTCCCCGGCCCTGGGAAACTGCCCTAAATTTTTTTCCTGGGGACGGCTTCGGGTTTTCCTGCGCCCGGTCGGGTTTTGTAATTACCCGAGTTGTTCAACTCTGGTGCATTATTTTTTATCTTTTCCGACATATTTGTTTTGTATATTCAAATGAAACTTAGCGCTTCTAGCGACCAAAGGCTTTACAGCCCATGGGTTGTTGGTTCATTCCTCCCTAATGTTAACCAGGGTTCGAGTAGCCATTCTCGTGGTCTTGCCCTTTGCATTTTTTTTGCCAATTCTTTTTCCCAAGTCTATGAGACTATATTAAAGCTTTACCTGTTTGGTGGTGTTCCAGTCTTCCACTCCAAAGACAAAATTTCCTTCCAACTTCCAATTTTTTTTCCTCCATTTTTCCTCCAATTTTCTTATAATTAAAAGCATTTATATATTATCTAAAATTCTATATGCAACAAACTATCAAAAGAATCACTAATCAAATTATCAAAGTGACCAAAAATGGATAAAAAACATAAATATAATTAAATAATCCAAGATTCCAAGTCTAACTTTTTCAAAGTACACGACAAGTTTTCAATTTTCTTTCCACTTTCTAGTAAGTGAGTAACCAGTTAAAAACAGGTAGCTAACTTAGCTTGATTAATAAAAAAATATTGTAATTGTTTAATTAATTAAATTAATTAAAGAACATTAGGCTGGAAGGAATACAACCGGAATACAATTTCTTCTTACAACAAATATAATTAAACTTGGGCAGATTAATCCCACAACAAGCAGAGAATACCACATAAATAAAAAAAAAAAACCTAGTAACCTATTTGTTATTGAATAACAAGGAAGTGGGTGGTCAGTACATAATTATAAAACCAGAATACAATTTCTTCAATCTTCATTACAAGTTTACTACAAATATGAGAGTGAGAAATGAAAAAGGAGAATTTGATTTGCTTTTCAAATTTCAACCCAAATGACTCACTAACCAGAAATCCAAAAACTGCACTTGTTTATGCAGATCTGTTGCCACTTAAAACGGTGAAAGCTGAAGCTATTGAAGAGCTTGCCGACGTTCGTCGTGCAAGCGCCTGGAGAGTAGAGAGTCCAAGCTTGTAAGCGAGAGTGTGCAGATGTAACAGCCGCCACGCCGGGGTAGTAAGGGAGTTATTGTTATGGTTCTTTCTTGTCTTGCTGAAGGACAAAAGAAAGTTCAAACAAAATTACAAAAAATAAAACGTGACTTAAACTTTTACAAGCCTTGTGTAATTGTATAATTTGCATGTTTCGGACAATTAGATTGGACTTTTGATAATTGGATTTATAATTTAAACGTTTATTAATTTGGGCTGGGCTTGGGCCTGGGGGTAGGCTTGTAAGTAAGAGGCCTATAAAAACAAATGCCGAATTGACAATGGACATAGGCTTTGTATAATTAAACATATAAAATATAATTTTACACACAAAATAAAAATGTCGTGTTTAATTTTTGGGTCCAGGTTTGGGTTTGTGCTCCCCGGTCTTGGCCCCAAAATACCCTGGGTTTGAAATTTTAACCCCGACCTGGCTTTTTCTCTACAATTTTTGGATAATTCCCCGACTCTAGGATGTTAGGTTTTCCAGATCCCCGATCTCAGCTGGATTGTTTTGCCACTCCTACTCCTTCATTCATATTGGACCATCTCTATATACAAGTTGCATCCATCAATTTTTGAAGGGGACAGATTGAACCATCTCTTTATACAAGCTGCATCCATCAATTTTTGATTGCTTGACTTTGAAGGAGCCAGAAGATTTGGAATCTAACCCTCGTTATCTTCAATACATCTACTCTACAGCCGCCCGTTGGTTGGGCACGCTGTAATATGGCAGATTTGCTCCATAATCTTACCTCATCGTTTATAAATTTGATGACGTTTGATGATTCGAATCCAAAAATATTGTCATTTTTAATTTTCTCTTACTCTTTCGCTTCCTCCCTGAACGCAATGCCCTTTCAGACTTATGTCTTGCTCGCTTATAATCCCAGTGGAAGTAACCGAGCGTGAAGAGAAACAAGAGGAATTAGAAAATTGGCATCTTAGGAGTCATTTGTTTTTTTCACTTAATATTTTTTAGTACTTATTTAGTTAATATGTTCTACACATTAAATAACTTACTAAATTAAATCAAAATCAAAATATTAATAAATAATAAACTTACCTATTAAGTATACATATCTAATAAATTATGGTAAACAATAAATATAATAATTAATAATATGATATTTTGGTAATAAATATTAAAAATAAAAAAATAACATATATAATTTTTTTAATAATTTAAAGTAATAAATTTTGAAATTTTGAAAAGTTGACAGCTTTTCTATCGGCTGCTCACCATTGCCGTCCTCTACTGTTAGTCACTGTCGTCTGCCACTGTCAACCTCCGTCGTCCGACGAAGAATTTTCTCCAATGATAGCAAAGTATATATTAATGATTGTCATCCGATGATATATTCAACCATATATGGATTTTAATAGTGAGTGATGCTTCATCTAAACGGAGGAGGTAAAAAGTGATTAGATTGTCTACAATGCTTTATAGCATGCAAATAACCTTACGTTATTTCCTTTCTTTATTATATTATGACAAAAGTAAGTTTGGTGTTCATTATAATAAAAGTGGGTTCAAGTTTAATGAAGACAACTCATCTTATAAAATTACAGATCACCCAATCAACGAGATTATCTTTTTTTAAGTTAATATTGAAATCAAAATGCACAATTATTGTAACCGTGCGAAGCAATTTTACAGGGACATGCATGCTGATGGAAGTGACATCAAATGGAATGTTATGAGCTTAAGTAGAAGAGTTGTTTTAAATAAGTCAGACTATCAAAATAAGTCAATATTGTTCTATATTTCTCATGTAATCAAGATATTAGGTACCAGATTTCATTCCTACTTTTTTATTTAGTTGTTATGTAACACCATTATATAAGATGGTAGACCATTGAATAAAATTCACGAGTTCAATCATATACACAGTTAAGTTAATATCGGAGGTTTGGGTTCCTTGAACTACCTAGTTTACTCTTCTTTTTTTTTTTTTTTTTTTAGTTTGCAGACAATAAAAAATAGTTGAGACTAAGGAGTATGTACCAGCTTGGGATCAAAGCACAGGCATGGATGAGCATGTGCAACAAACTGAGAAAGATGTCTCGACAGTTTCTGCAGGTCAAGAAGAGCTTAAGTTAGCAGAAAATCTTTCTGACACCGATAAAAAAGATGTTTAATAAATTGAATACCGAAATTGATCAACTATCAAAACAATTTGATAGAGAAGAGTCTTTGCATGAAGGTTGTCGCCCCAACCCAAAACGCCACAGTAACAACTACGATACAAATCGTTAGGGTAGCACTTTTTTTAATCATTATGCTTGGAAACTTGTCAAATTGAATTTCCTCACTTTAACAGGAAAGAGGATCCAACAAGTTGGTTGTGTCGTGCTAAACAATTTTTTAAGTCCAAGAGACTCCAAAAGATGATCATGTGGCCTTGGAATCCTTCCATCTTGAGGGTGACGCATAACTATGGTATCAAGTATTAAAGAAGGATTCTGATCATCTCAATTGGTTAGATTTCATGGAAGGTCTTCTTTCTCATTTTGGACCAAAAAAAATTCCATGATTTTTTTGGTGAACTTATAGGGTTGCAACAAATAGGGAATGTAAAAGATTACCAAGCCCAGTTTGAGAACTATTGGCTAATTAAAGTTGGTTACCTAACTCTTGATTAGCAAGTCTGTAGCTTTGTCACTAGGCTCCATGATTCCATTAGAGCCAATGTTCAAGCAAGGAGGCCAAAAACTTTGTCAGATGCTGTTAGTTCAGCTCGCATTTATAAAGCTAGGAATCTATCAAAGAGACAGATAAACTAGGCACCCATGTCACAAACCAATTCTCAAACAAGCCAAGCAAACACTAATCAACAACAACCAATCCCAATCCAAAAAAAATGCCATCAGCAAAATTACAGGATCGAAGAAGAAGAGGGCTTTGTTATAATTGTAATGAGAAGTTCAAACTTGGACATCTTTGCAAAAAATTATTCATTTTTTAAGCATGTTTGGATGAGGAAGATGGGGAATTGGTTATCGAAGAAGATTGTGAGATTGAATAGCAACCCTTGGAAACACTTGGAATTTCACTTCATGCTATCAATGGGTTTCGTTCTCCAGAAACCACGCGGGTTCAACGTAGCTTAAAACAAGTAGTTGTCAATATTTGATTGATTCTAGAAGCACTGATAATGTTGTGATTGATAGGTTGGCTAAAAAGGTAGATTTGAAGCCTCAATTAGGTGGGTAGCTTGAGGTTATGGTGGCATTAGGGGAAAAGCTAAGCAGTGTTGGCAAATCCATAAATGTCCCTTTTAGCCTACAAGGCTTTCCTATCTATATTGGTGTTTTTATATTGCCAATGGAATGTGATTTGTCTTAGGAGCTCAATGGCTTTGCACATTGGGGCCTATTCTTTGGGATTTCTCTAAGCTGAAAATGAAGTTTTGTGTTGACAAAAAAGAGGTGGTACTAAAAGGGATGACTATTCCAAAAAACAAAATCATTAGGGTGAACCAAATGGAACATGTTGTGCATAAAGGAATGGACGAAATTCTTCTACAACTATTCTCTTGGAGGTTCCACAAAAGAATTTTTTTCAATTCAGTTCCTTCCAAAATACAACCACTCTTGCAAAAGTACAAATAAGTGCTAATTTTGCCAAAGGGATTGCATCCAAAATGTTCTCATGAGCATCGAATTCACTAATTGTATGACATGGACCTGTATTTATGCGACCTTATAGATACCAGCACTTCCAAAAATCTAAGATTGAAAGAATTGTTAATGAATTGCTATCTATAGGAGTTATTCATGTAAGCAACTCTTCCATTTAAGCTTATAACATCTTATAGCCATTGATACCGGATCTTCGAGATATGGCTCTGATACCAAATCTGATACCGGGCTGCTGGATTGTAATAGATCAGGATAGGATCTTCAAGTTGATAAACAACTCAGCCAATGACTGGAACAAGGATTATGAAACCCAATAAACACTCAAACTAGGGTAACAAGCTCACCACCAAGGTAAACACCAATGGGATACAGAAAATTCACCACCCAAGGATGTACACAAAGGATACAGGGCTCAAAGGGATAACAAGCTCACCACCAAAGTAAACACCAATGGGATACAGAAAATTCACCACCCAAGGATGTACACAAAGGATACAGGGCTCAAAGGGATAACAAGCTCACCACCAAAGTAAACACTAATGGGATACAGATAAATCACCACCCAAGGATGTAAACCAAGGATACAGGGCTTAAACTAACTCACCACTCTATGGAATCCACCAAGAGATACAGAGTTAAGAAGAAATCAGTATAAACACTGAAATTTCACTCAAATTCGAATTCTAAACTTCACTCCCTTGAATACACAACTTTAGAGCTTAAATAAACTTGGAACAACCCTCCAAGCATAGGTAAAAGACAATAATTAAATGATTTCAACAATTACAGCTCAACTACTACATTGACAACTGATTTATTAACTAAGACTCATAAGTAAACTCATTAGGTAATAAAGCATAACCAACTAAGCTAGAAATTCAAATTTCAACCAACTAAGCAATCAAATTCAAATTCTAGAGTAGACTTTAATGCACCATCAACTATGAACCAACTGTGAAGAGATAGTCATAGATTCCTGCAGACAACTCCAAATGACACATTGACAAATGTGTTAGAAAGCTGACTTCAAGATCTTTTATAGCCACAAATCTTGACATTTAATTCTCTGCACAGCAATACCAGTTCTTTTACGAAATTATCCCTCATTCTGGTTCATGTGCACTCCTGACCATTGTAACAATTTGCACCCCTTGATGATCTATCATGAATCCCATGGATTGCAACACTCCTGTGTCAAGCTCCCCTGGTTGAGAAAGACTCGACCTCGAGTCTTGATTGTTGTTTTCACCAAGATAAGGACTAAGGTCAGAGATATTAAATGTGTTGGAAACACCATAATGCTCAGGTAGCTCAACTTTGTAAGCATTCTCTCCAATGCGTTGTAAAACTTTGAATGGTCCATCAGCTCTAGGCTTCAACTTGGCATATTTGCCTGGAGGAAACCTTTCTTTTCTAAGGTGTATCCACACTAGATCTCCTTCTTTGAACTCAGCATACTTCCGATGTTTGTTTGCTGTAGCTTTATACCTCTCATTTTGCTTCAAAATCTTCTCTCGAACTTGTTCATGTAGTTTCTTGATGTTCTTAGCTCTCTCCTCTGCATCACTGCTAAATTGAGTTTTGGAAGGAATAGGAGCTAAATCCAAAGGACTTATTGGATTCTTGCCATAAACAACCTCAAAAGGACTATGACCAGTGGTTTGACTTGATGATCTGTTGTAAGCAAACTCAACTTGAGGTAAAACAAGATCCCATTGTCGTAAATTCTTACCAACATAACTCCTCAGAAGATTTCCCAAGCTTCTGTTGATAACTTCAGTTTGCCCATCTGTTTGAGGATGATGAGATGAACTAAAGTTAAGTGTAGTCCCCAGCTTTCTCCAAAGCGTTCGCCAAAAATGAGATAAGAACTTTGGGTCACGATCTGAGACTATGGCCTTAGGAATGCCATGCAATTTCACAATCTCCTTGAAGTACAAATCGGCCACGTGAGTCGCATCATTTGTCTTGTTACAGGGGACAAAATGAGCCATTTTAGAAAATCGGTCAACCACCACCATGATTGAATCTTTGTTTCGCTGTGTTCTAGGCAATCCCACCACAAAATCCAAGCTAACATCTTCCCACGGATAATTAGGAATAGGTAATGAAGTGTACAAACCAGTGTTCTGCCCATGACTTTTTGCCGCATGACAAATTGTACACCTCTTCACGTGCTTCATCACATCCCTTTCCATCTTCGGCCAATAGAAGTTTTCCTTCACAATAGCAATAGTTTTGTCTCTCCCAAAATGACCGCTAATGCCACTGCCATGTGCTTCATTAATGATTAATTCTCTCAAGGAACATTGAGGAATACACAATTGGTTTGCCTTGAGTAGATAACCATCCTGCAAAACAAATTGGTTAGATGAAAACTCATTACAGTTACTCCATATTTTGCCGAAATCTGGATCATCCTTGTAAAGCTCTTTTAAAACCTCAAACCCAACAACATTCACTTGCATAAAGGTCAGCAAAGAATGTCTTCGGCTTAAGGCATCAGCCACCACATTTTGAACTCCAGATTTGTGCTTGATGGTAAAGTTGAAAGCTTGAAGAAACTCTACCCATCTAGCATGTCGAATATTAAGCTTCTGTTGGCTGTTGATGAACTTCAAAGCTTCATGGTCAGAATATAGAACGAAGGGTTTTGGCAAGAGATACTGACTCCAATGCTTCAAAGCTCGACAAATAGCATACAACTCTTTGTCATAAGTTAAGTACTTTTTGCGAGATGCATTCAATTTTTCACTAAAGAAAGCAATTGGTCTGCGTTCTTGGCTAATAACAGCACCAATACCAATATTGGAAGCATCACATTCAACTTCAAAAACCTTGCTGAGATTTGGAAGTGATAAGATAGAAGCAGCTTCTATCATCTTCTTTTTAGGCACCAAAAGAGCTGGTACAGCACAAGGACTCATGCTTTCCCTCACTAACTCTTTAGTGATAAGCTCATTAACCTGCCATTGAAATTCTTCATGTTTTGTAGGACTCATTCGACAGGCTGATTTAATTGGCAACACAGCACCTGGAACAAGATCAATACAATGCTGTATGTCTCTCATTAGAGGAAGGCCTAGTGGTGTATCATTTGGTATAACATTATGGTACTCTTCAAGAAGATATTTCATCTCCAAAGGCGGTTCGTTACTAACTTCATTTTCCTCTAACAACAAGAACACATAAATTTCACTTCCCTTCTCCAACTCTCTTCTACATTCTGTTTGGGTAAGCAAAGCATTTCCCTCCCCTTTAGTAGGTTTAGGAACACATTCTAATTTCGAAGGACCCAAAATAACTTTGACCCCATCTTTAAAGAATGTATAAGTATTCCCATAGCTATTATGCATTCCTTTCCTATCATACTGCCATGGTCTACCAAGAAGTGAATGACAAGCATCCATGGAAACAACATCACACCATATTTCATCTTTATACTTTTTCCCAATAGAAAATGAAACAAGGCAGCGTTTGTTTACCTTGATCTCGTTATCTTTCCGAAGCCATGAAATCTTGTAAGGTTGAGGATGCTTCTCTGTTTGAAGGCCAAGTTTATCAATCATCTCCGTAGACACCACATTTTGAAAGCTGCCACCATCAATAATAAAGTTGCACATCTTGCCATGAGAAGAACATCTGCTATGAAAGATATTTCTGCGAAGCCAATCATCTTCTCGTTCTTGGGCAATACTCAAACTCCTTTGAATAAGAAAGAGAGAATCACCTCGATTTGCATAAGTGACTTCCTCTTCATCAACAAATTCTGGATTATCGAAATTGATCAAGTCATCTATCTCGATCTCTTCATCAATTTCGTAAAAGTCATCAAATATTGGTGGTTTTCCATGATCCTCAAAGAAGTCATGGTCTACTTCATCATTCTCCACCGATTCATCTTTATTAGCAAAATTGTCCAAAGGACTTTGATCTTCTACTTCTCCATGCATTCCACCTACGAATTCTTTATTTTCCAGAATTACTAAATGTTGCTGGAGTTGTTGGAGCTGCCGCATAAGATCTTCAATGATCAAACGTTGCTGGACTTGCTGGAGTTGCCGCCTGAGATCTTCAATGATCAAATCACGTTCATCTCTTTGAGAAGGAGGCAATTGGGTAGTAGAAGCAGCCTTGTGAGTACGACCAGCCATTGAACCAAAAGCTCTGATACCAATCTGATACCGGATCTTCGAGATATGGCTCTGATACCAAATCTGATACCGGGCTGCTGGATTGTAATAGATCAGGATAGGATCTTCAAGTTGATAAACAACTCAGCCAATGACTGGAACAAGGATTATGAAACCCAATAAACACTCAAACTAGGGTAACAAGCTCACCACCAAGGTAAACACCAATGGGATACAGAAAATTCACCACCCAAGGATGTAAACAAAGGATACAGGGCTCAAAGGGATAACAAGCTCACCACCAAAGTAAACACCAATGGGATACAGATAATTCACCACCCAAGGATGTAAACCAAGGATACAGGGCTCAAAGGGATAACAAGCTCACCACCAAAGTAAACACCAATGGGATACAGATAATTCACCACCCAAGGATGTAAACCAAGGATACAGGGCTTAAACTAACTCACCACTCTATGGAATCCACCAAGAGATACAGAGTTAAGGAGAAATCAGTATAAACACTGAAATTTCACTCAAATTCGAATTCCAAACTTCACTGCCTTGAATACACAACTTTAGAGCTTAAATAACTTGGAACAACCCTCCAAGCATAGGTAAAAGACAATAATTAAATGATTTCAACAATTACAGCTCAACTACTACATTGACAACTGATTTATTAACTAAGACTCATAAGTAAACTCATTAGGTAATAAAGCATAACCAACTAAGCTAGAAATTCAAATTCCAACCAACTAAGCAATCAAATTCAAATTCTAGAGTAGACTTTAATGCACCATTAACTATGAACCAGCTGTGAAGAGATAGTCATAGATTCCTGCAGACAACTCCAAATGACACATTGACAAATGTGTTAGAAAGCTGACTTCAAGATCTCTTATAGCCACAAATCTTGACATTTAATTCTCTGCACAGCAATACCAGTTCTTTTACGAAATTATCCCTCATTCTGGTTCATGTGCACTCCTGACCATTGTAACAATTTGCACCCCTTGATGATCTATCATGAATCCCATGGATTGCAACACTCCTGTGTCAGCCATGCCTTTCGAACTTACAAATGCACCATCACCGTTCCAAGCCTCAATGAACAAGATGTTTAAGGATTTTCTAAGGAAATTTGTTCTTATATTTTTTTATGACATATTAATTTACAGCAAGTCTTGGCATGAACATATTCATCACTTGGAAGTGGTATTCTCAACTCTGAAGTCTCATCAACTGTTTATTAAGATTGAGAAATGCCAATTTAGTCAAGCAGAGTTTAAATACATAGGCCATATTTATTTCTGGAAAAAGGTAGCTGTTGATCCTAATAAGATATCATCAATGGTAGATTGGCCACAACCTAAAACAGTTAAAGCTCTCCATGTGTTTTTGGGTCTAACTAGTTATTATTGAAAATTTATCAAGGATTATGAAAAAATAGCGAGGCCCTTCTCAAAACTGCTAAAAAAGGATTCTTTTTTATGGAACCTATATGCTGAAAAGGCATTTGCTCAGCTTAAAGAGGCTATGACTAAAGCAACAGTGTTCACCTTTCTAGACTTTCCAAGGAATTTCGTTAGAGGGTAAAATGCGCCAGGCTGCAGAGGGCGTAGAGTCTTGCAGCAATTCATAGTTTATGCAGACCACCAATGCCTCAACCATTTGTTGCATTAAAAAAATTACAATAACTTTGCAACAAAAATGGTTGTATAAGTTGATGGGTTTTGGTTTTATCAATATTTATAAGAGGGGAAAAGAAAACATTGTCACTGATGCCTTATCACGAAGGGAAGAAGACATCCAAGGTGAAGTACTAGCACTTTCACAACCTATTCCAGATTGGACAACAATAATTAGGGAAGAAATTCAAAGTGCACCTGCTCTTTAACAAATAATCTACAATATTAGTAATAGAGAAGTAGTGGTGTCATGCACGATATTTTTAAAGTAAGCAAGTAGCTAGCTTGCTGGCTTCAGTTCTAAGTAACAGGTGGCAACCTACTTGCTTCATAAATCAAAGGAAGTAACTGATGAGCAGCTGCTTGCTTGTAAGTGGTGGAAGAGATTTAAATACTCTTCACTTGGCTGCTTTGTTTATTCAGTAAACTGAGGCCAAATTAAGAGCTAAAAAAAGAGAGAACGATAGAGCACAGAAAGGAAAAAGAAAAGAAAGAAAAGAAAAGAGAAGGAAAAAAGAGAAAAAGGAAAGAAAAGAAAGAAAAGAAAGGAGGAGGAGGAGGAGGAAAAGGAAATAAAAAGGGGGAAATTTTATTGGTTATTTAATAGTGTAAATATTGGTGAATTTTGGAATTTGCTCTTTTGAGACTTTGTTTACATTGAGTCTAATAGTTATTTTGAACCTATTGTTATAGGTAGAGACGGTGTAGGTGACTAGTCAGAGGATCTGAGTGTTAGCCAGACTTGAACATCCATATTCTGTGAGTGGATAAATTTTTAATAGTTAAATATTTATTAAAAATGCCATTTAACATGTCATGATATTTTATTGAAATTGAATGCTTTTAATTGCATTATTAAGCATGTTTATATGATATAAGTATGGATTTAAGTTAAATGGCATTTTTAATTGTTTTTATAGTCTTTCAAAATTTATATGAGTTCAGAATATAAAATTATGATATTGTTAAGTGAAAAATTGACATTATATTAATGTGAAAGTATATGTACTTCCAAACTACCTGATGAAGTACTTGTTTCCACCCGTATACATAATTGCTCTATGCATGAATATGATAGTTGTTATGTACCTGGGTGTTGATGTTATTCCACCAGGTATGATTACATTACCTAGGTGCTGACGTTATCCACCCTTATACATAATTGCTCTATGCATAAATATGATAGTTGTTATGTACCTGGGTGTTGATGTTGTTCCACCAGGTGCGATTACTTAACTTGGATGTTGATGTTATTCCACCAAGTGTGATTATATTATATCACCTGGGTGTTAATGTTGTTCCAGTAGGTATGACTAATGAATCCCCTGTGTACTAGATTGGTGTGTTTTTCTAGTATGACAAATATTATGTTAAGTGAGAGTCACTTATTTTGTTGAATTCATATTTATATGATTTAATATCGGTATGATATTTTATGATATATGTTTTATAATAGTGAAGCTTATGTGATCAAGATTCAATATTTAAATTTTTCTAGGAGATATATTCATATTCTGAAATTGATTTATTTAAATGTTTGAAAATGTTTTATTATTAAAACTAATATCCACTCACCGAGCTTTAGCTCACTCTTTTTCCTATATTTTCCTATTTTTCCTCCTAGGTTGTTGCAGGCTTTCGTGCGGTTCAGTGATCAATTTTTTAAGATTAGCCATGTGACGAATCCATAAATAGATATATCATTTTTACATCACATGCTAATATGTATATATTATCTAGTTTATACTTTATAAGCATGCTGATGGTCTAGTATGTATATAAAACACTAGTGATGTATTAGTTACAATATTATGGAAGGGTTTGAGACCCAATAATGGGGTTTTTTTTTTAGTTTTTGTTAATAAGAAAAAAAAATTCTCAGTAGTAGTTGAGTTGTGAAATTTTTATTAGAAGTGTTTTATGAATAAGTGCAGGGTGGTTAAGTTAGAAAAATAGGAGAAACTTTGTCAGTTTTTAGTTACAGAGTATTTTAAATTTTCATTAATGTCAGAATGGTGTAATGTAGGCGTAACAAATATTAAGACTCATTCAATTATCACATTCTTAGGAACGCCTGGATCCTAGGAATAGAGGTAGTCAGGGTGGGTCGTGTCAAGTAGGGCCTTGGACAATTTAGAATGGGCTTATATTCTTCAAAGAAAAGGATTTATCTAGCAAATGATTCTTTCTTAACTAAAGAAATAATTAACCAATTGCATGGAAGTACATATTGGGAGTTGTGATATTCTTCAAAGACAAGGATTTATCTAGCAAATGATTCTTCCTTAACTAAAGAAATAATTAACCAATTGCATGGAAGTACATATTGGGAGTTGTGATTAGGGGTGTTCACGGGTCGGGTCGGGTCGGGTTTTGCTCTACCCGACACAATCCGAAATATGATCGGGTTTGAAATTTAGTATCCGAAATCGGGTTTATGAAATGTGAAACCCGGGACCAACCCGAATGATCGGGTTAGTCGGGTTAGTCGGGTTGGTCGGGTCGGATAATGGGCTGATTTAACAGTGTAGCCCAAATTGTTTTACAACATTTTATTAAGGCCCATATATATTTTTAAAGTTTTATTGTATGTAAAATAAGGCCCATTGACAAAAAATAATCTATATAATATATAAAACAAGGTCCATTAATATAGATTAATCTATATCATATACATGTACAAATTAAATTACTTATGAAAGTAATGAAACTCAAAAATAAATACAACAAAAAATAAAACATTACAAACCCAACCAATATCTCTTATCTAAGCTAAACAATGCAAAAACACTCTCAAGTCTCAACCTAATATACACTCACCCTTAACATACAATATCATTTTATTGGAAAGCTACTCAAAATCTAAGTTAACAACATGTAAATATAATGTTAAAGTCCAAAGTAAAAGACATAAATATAGAGTCCAAGGAACAACTACAACACATAAATATAGAGTCCAAAGTACAACTACAACACATAAATATATACTCCAAAGTAAAACACGATACATATAATTAAGATGCAAAATTGTAAATTACAACAATCCAAGTTTTGAATGAAGCATGACATAATCTCCACCACATCAAATATGTACCATTCCACCTACTCGGATTGAAAAAGAATCAAGTCATCTCTTCCATATTTCTAACAAAATCAAACAAAAATAAATTTGTGTGAGCACTAGCAGTCAGTAATGAAAATATATTGAACTAGTTATTACCTATGAAATTGGCACTCATCAATCAAGCTCCATACGATGAGCTGCTGTTATGGTTGATTTAAAAACTTCTATATCAATGAAAACAAACACAAATGAAAATAATATAGTTAGTAAATGCTTTAAAATGTTAATTGCAAATGATATTTTAAGTTATTAACAAAAATCCCCAATTACCTGTCTCAATTAAAGATTTCTGACAGTGCAATCAGGTCAACCACACAGCTATCACATTTTGACTCACAACCTGTACTTAAAGATTGCAGCTACCTTTACTAGTGTGGACATAGTGCAATCAGTGCTTAAAGATTGCAACAGCTTGTACTAGTATGCAATTAAAACAAATCCTTGCTGGTAAGCAAGCAGATTAGAAAACCTTTTGACTCACATTTGGAAATAATGAGCTATATTCGTGAACAATCATGATTCATGATGATTATGTATGTTAAGAGCATGTGGTGGCTTGGACACCCGTGAGTGCATTTGTTGCAAAAAGTATATACTTTTTAATGTTTAATTGGAGCTTGTGTCATAGAACATAATTAGCGTTGCTTTTCCATTCATTTCTTTTCTCTTGCCTTGCTATTTTCATGACTAATTTGCTTTTTACATTCATTAAATAACTACCACATGAAAGAGGATGCGCACAATATATAATTTATATTTTAGTTCTATTTTGGCGTTATTACGAAGTCATCACTGATCAGCCGCCCATTTGAGTTCAACAACTAAAAAATATTGTGATAGTGTCTGTAATTGCCCTTGCTGAATCATAGTCTAATGGTGAATAATACAGACACAAGTGGAATCATAGTTCACTGCCAAGCACCCAATGAACATATCTACATGTCTGCTAACAATAAATTAGAATTTCAGTTACTCCCAATAAAGTAAGATGACACAAGTGGGATCGAAATCTCCCTTCGGAGAGAAGCTGATTATCCAAGACAACATGAAGAGGTCAAAACAAGAATCGGCAACAAAAGACTTTCACACGTAAAAACCCACAAAAAAGCAAACCAACAAAACCAATAGACAAACCCAGCAAAACACATTCATCAATCATGTTTTTAATTAAATAGAAAAACATACCTAGAGGACTAGTTGTGAAGGAAGTCGTGACAAAGCACAGCAGTGGTAGCCTGGCAGGTAAAGCCCCAGATTACTGACTGTCGTTGCTGGAAATGCACTGAGAGCAGCGGCTATGGAGGCGTGGAATGACCCGTTAGACACGATAAATGTGCTGGAGAGGTCTGTGATTAAGGGCTGGTAGCTGTGGAAGAGCGCGGTAGTTGGTTGCTGGAAGTCATCAAGCTTAAAGCGGAAGGCGTCGAAGCGGTGAGACATGACCGTGTTGGATTAAACCCGATTCAATTTTCAGAGGGCCTGCCGTGGAAAATTTTCAGATTCAATTTTGATTGCATATTAGGGTTACTTCGCCCTTTTATAACAATGGTTCAGTAAGGTCACGTCCATGATAATAAGCTGCAAACAATCAACAATATGCTACAACGTGTCAATTTCGTTTTTAAAAAAGATTTCCTAATCGGGTTGGGTTGTATCGGGTTATCTGGATTAAACCCGATCTCAAACCCGATTACAGAAAACCCGATTTACACAACCCGATATCGGGTTATTTACACTACTGACCCGCATATAACCCGACCAACCCGACAAAACCCGATCGGGTCGGGTATTTTTGGACACCCCTAGTTGTGATATTTGTTAACACCATAAAAGTGACAACATTAACGTTACAGGCTTTCTGCAACCATTACCAATTCCAGATTAGATACAAGAAGACATTGCAAAAGACTTCATTGAGGGATTGCCATCTTCAAGGGCTATGAGAACTGGTTAGATTTTTTTAAAAAAAATAAATTTTATTTGCATGCTGTTGTGTCTTGACTTTTCAGTAAAATAGAAAAGGCAATTTTACTCTTATAAGAAAAGATAAATTACAAAAAAATCCCTTATGTAATGTCAGAGGTGAGAAATAGGGTTCTCATCTCCTATGAACTTCACAAGATTACGCATTTTGAATTTTGTAGGTAACCCTTCAATCTGCATATCACGAGGTCTTTTATTTCTCTAAGCCCTTCTTCTTTATCATGCCTTAAAGCTATTCCAAATCTCTCCTCATCGTTTCTATCTGTTTGGCCTCCTTGGCTTTGAGGTACTCCTCCTCATCATGAAAACCTTCCTCAATATGTGTATTTGCCTGGCCTTCTCTATTACTAGTGTTGTCATCTTAACCCATTAGGTGGGTCCCTACTATAACCTTCTTTATTAGGGCATGTGACAGGCACCATAGTTAGTGAAAGCTTGGTGGTTATCAGATTCATCATGTCTAACATTTGTTGTCTCAAAACATCTATGTCTGCCTATATCTGATCCATTCCACTCGAAGGATCCTATTCAGCCATGATTCCCTCTTCTCATGATTCTACCTTTTCTATTGTATCTTTTTCTATCTTTACTATTTCAACTCTATGCAAAGAGCCTTGTTGCCTGACCCAAGCTATGATGACTACAAACATAAGGGGTCAACATGATGCATGGATGCATGAATGTAATGCATGCTCATACACAGCACAGAAGCACAGTCAATAGCACAATCGACCTTACAACCTTATTTTCCCACATATTAGTGAAGTCATCTCCTTATAATTTTTGGCTTTTGGCCTCCCATTAGCTAGGGATAGGAGGCCGATAAACGCTCTCTTAATACTCAATCTTTTCTTATGAGTCTATATGATTTCCAAGATTCCATGTTTAACTAATGTTTGATTGTTTAGAAATCACAACCATGATTGCAAGATACGTGTATGCTAATTTCTAGGCACACACATGTCTCACAATCTTTGATGGTTAATTACATAACAATTCAATAGTGGTTACTCATAGTCTTAAAGTATACAAACCACTTCCAAATGGGTGAAAACATTGAGTAACCAAGACTAATACCTTAATTGCTATGATAATGGTTCAATATTGACTGGGTATTACTCAGTCAATATGGAAAAATAGTCAGAAATTTAGTGTATCTATGTACTGGGTTACACAAGGCTTTCACCCCTCTGCAAGAGGTTTGCGATTTTCACATGTCTCAAAGGATTTATGCAAACAACCATAAACTCTGGGTAATCTTAGGGATAGTAGCCAAGTTTATCAAGCATAGGCTTTAGTCTTGTGTTCAATGGCCATGGGTCCCTTTGAGCGAGAGGTACCCTTGGGTGGAAGATAACCCCCTTTTTATACCAATTTAATGGTACGTGCTCAAGGTGGTGACTATCAGTGATATGGTTTCCAAAGCTTAAGTAGAACACGAAAAATCCCCGTACCAAAGCCATCGGTCAAACAAAGGTAGTTGTGCAGTGTAATGATGCATTAGGATTACAAAAATAATAAAAAACAAAAGAACTTAGTATTCCCCATCGAAATCAACTTCTCTAGGTTCCTAGTAGAGTCGCCACTATGAGCAGGACTTCCATCCTGCTTCAAGCGCTTATAACCTCAACACTGCTTTTCTAAGCTCCTTTCGGATGACTTAGATAGCCATATGGATCAAGTCACTGAGACAAGACTTGAAGAACTAATGGAGTCTCTATTGTGAGTGGGGCTTCTATTCTGCTCCAAGTGTTTGTGACCTCGACATCACTTTTGTAAGCTCCTTTCATATAATTGCAATAAAATAAATTACATAATCATAAAGTGAGAGAATTTCAAATTTGATTCTCTATCACCAAATAAAGGCATTAATAATAACAAGCATGATTAAAATAAATATTCATCTAAATATACAACCTTTACACTAATTATAACATCATTAATCACTAGTTAGTTATACCAAACATGCATAATTAATCACTAAATAACCTCTAATCATGCTTAACCAATAGCTAATTAATCGCATAATTAACTGATAATTATCAACTAATCATCTACTAATCATCCATAATTAACAACTAATTAAGCACTAATTAATGAAACAATTAACTACTAAGCATGCTTAACTAACTAAGCTAATAACACGGTAATTAACTACTAATTAATTAAACTACTCCTAAACTAAGCATGATAATTAACTACTAATTAATGAAACTCATCCTAAATTAAACATGGCAATTAACCACTAATTAATTAAACTAATCCTAAACTAAACATAGCATAATTAATTGCTAATTATACCTCAATATGGTAAACTAATCTAAACAAAATATTTAAACTAGAGATTATGCCCTCATAAAACTTACTAAATTTCTAATTTAATTGGAAGCTAAATCTTTAACTAGCACGGACACCTCAGAGAATGTCAAGAACACCAAGAAAACACTAAAGAAATATTAAATTGAAGAAGGTGTCTAAAAATATTCAGAATCCCTCAATATATGTGTTTTTAAGTTATTTTCAGCCCAAAAATTAAATGCCTTAAACAAGGAGTCGAGTGCCCTTATAAAGGTTAGAGACGTATGCGTCTACATTCGAGGCGTCACTAGGGTTTTCAGCTTTTAGAGTCATCATGAGGATTTTTAGAAGTTAGAGTCGTCATGAGGATTTTTAGAAGTTAGAGTCGTCACTTTTGCCTAGAGGCTTTAGCTCTACTTATAGGCACCAACCTTATTTCTGGTGTTACGTATCGATACACACTGCTTTTTGGGGGCTTCCTGTACCCTTCCAACCCTATCGCAACCTTACCACAAAGGTCGATCCACGTGTGCATTGGGTGAGCATAATTCCTAGAGTCTTAACCTCTTCCACCAATACTGCACTAGTCCTAAGCCTATCTAGCTTTTTTACCCTATTCTTCGGTGTTCCATTCTAGGTGTCCTTACTAATTAGGAAGGACTTCTGGTTGTTGTCTTTGGTTATCATCATTGGGCCTCTAAATTATAAACAAAATTTCAATGCTTAAAAGAGGCTGGGAGTTCCCCGATGGAAGCTTTTTCACACTCAAGTTAACTGTATTCATGGTCAAGAATGATGAAATTAGAGGGAATAGGGGGAGGAAATTATTTGTAAAGGGTCTTTTCAAGTGGAAAATGTGGCAAAAGAATGACAGTACGTTACCTAAATGGTGATAACCCCTTCTATGTTAATTACACAGGTTTTAAGAGAGATTCCTAGTATCTTCAACAAGAATGACGATTGTCTAGGTTTTTATGTCCGAGTCCCACCCTCCAAAACCCTAATTATTGCATTTATAATGCCCTCCTCGCACTTGTGAATAATCTAGACTGCTCATTCTATGTTGGATAAAAGATCAGATTTCCTTCCTTAATCCTTAAGCTAGGTCGCTTTCGATGCCTGATCAACTATGTTGTCGATCCATTGACACGTAGAGGTAGGGGACCGTAAAGCCAAAGCTTTACATGCTGGCCTATGTGGGTTGACATTCTGACAGGGGACCACTTCCTTTTTCTTAGAATCATATATGACACGTGAGAGTGTGTTGTTGCCTTCTACTCTTTTGGTTGGAGTCTACTACTTTGCTAGCTGCTTTCCAAGCTAGACAAGTGGTGTATTCCAACTTCCATGAAAGAAATTATAAAATGGTGTAAAGTACTCAGCTAAAGGCATTTTAGTCCCTTATTTGGTAAATAACATTTTTCCTCTACACTAGTTCCCCCTAATTACCATTCTGAAAAGTTGGTTGAAGGCTTGTAACTAGTTAGTCGTTGTTCAAGGGAGAAAAAGAAATATCCCCTTACCACACCAGTTCCTCTAGTTGCTAATCTGAGGAGTTGTCAAGGACTTGTAAACTAGTTTGTTATTGTCTTGGGGAAAGAAGTATCTCTGTTGCTAGTTAGAGGAGTTGTCAACGACTTGTAACTACTTGGTTATTATCTTGGGGAAAGAAGTATCCCTTTACCACACTAGTCCCTCTAGTTACCAGTCTGAGGAGTTATCGAGGACTTGTAACTGGAAACATACCGCTTCCTTCTCCGTAGAGGTGTTAATGTATGTCGTGGACTGGTAACATTCCTTTTCACTTTTTAAGAGCAAAAATCCCTAAGCTCTGTAATATAGGATATGATTTGGTGAAACAAATCTTCTGAAGTGGAATAGTTCTTATCTTGCTAGGTGATGTATATAGATACTAAAGAAGTTGACCAACCCGCTTTATATCGAGTTCCTAGGCATGTTTCCTTGTACAGCGTATGTGAAGTGATGTGCATTAACTATTGGGTTGCTTCTTGCCAGAGTGATTTGAAACCGTGCTGCACCACATGTCAAAAATGATTGGGTGGTTGTTATTGCATTTTGAGATGAGAACACGTGGGATTGATGGTTGGCTAGGATCAATCTGAAGGATTTGGAAAGTTGCCTCTTTTTTTTTCTCTTTCCTATTGTGCCTCTTTAGTTTCCTGGGCATATATGTATTCTCTTTTATGTGACTTGCCGATTTTGTTTAATACTTCCTCTGTTCTTTGATGGTCTCCTTTTGTTTTCTTAAGGTTATTACTACAATAACTTGTTCTCAGTTTAAGTCACATATTCTCAATGCGTCCCCTTACAAAATCACCGATTTTTGCTTTCGTGGCTGATCGACGTAGACCTTTCATAGGTAAAGCTCTTATCTTTAACCCTTACTGTGACTATTTCCATGTAGAATTAAATGAGTATGGTCTACTATGTTGTTTTTCACTCTTATTCTCGTGTTTTTGTGTTAAGTAGATTTTGTTTAGTACTCCTTGGTGTGAGTTTGAATGGGATTGTTTACTTGATGTTGTTCTATATATGTCTAACGATGATGTGATAGTGTATATCCGTAGAGTCTGTTGTTATCTCTAAGTTTTCTTATATCTTTATTTGCTTATCTATATGTTGTATTGCATGGGCTGTTTTCATCATCTTGCATATTCAAGTGTGGTTTGGAATTGGTTGGAAGTCGATCACCACTATTACGAAATGGAAGGGGCAGGTTGATAAAGATGGTTTTCTTATTAACGAGCAAGGTTTTCCCATGCTCTTTAACAAACTTTCTAGTAAGTTTGGGGAAAGCCAGATTATGAGGAACCATCCCATGTGGTTTCAGTACAATATATTCTCCCTGATGATTGGAATAAAATGATGATAGCAGAGCTGGACGCTCATGACTAGCGTACGGTATGTAGGTTAAATAGTAAGGGAGAGTTATATGAGTCAACAAAATGATTGTTCAGGAGAAAGTATACGGTTTAGCACTTTGACTAGGGTTTATTTTTTCATGTTTATAAGATCCATGGTTGAGGTCATGGCCTTTGTGTATTTCAAGCCCTTAAAAGAATGATCTCAATGCTTGAGTGTCAAAAGGAGGTTAGAGATGCCTACAACTAGATCAACTACCAAAAAGGCAAAGAATGATGTGAGTCTTTCTTATCGAAAGACACCACAAGGGAAGAAGAGGCCACCCTTATCAGAGATCTTGATAATCCTAATTTTGAAGGTTTCACTATCTAAGAATATCCCTGTAGGATCTCCTTGGATAGAGTTATTAAGTTTGCTAGAAGGTATAAAGTCCCTCCCATTGTCAAGATTAGAATCCCCAAGCTAGGTGAAAACCCACCAAACCTTAGGGCCAATCAGGTCATTTTCCATAGCATGTTTTTCCCCATAGGGACAAGGTTGCCTTTGTAGTCACTTTTTGTTAAGTACCTTTGCAGTTATAGGATCACGCCTGGACAACTTTCTCCAAATGGGTGGCATACCCTAATGGGGTTACAAGTGTTGTGGCATGA